>JAAGKR010002558.1:58122-91390 GCA_011419295.1 Clarias macrocephalus | reverse complement strand
CACACACAGCACACCAGCACACATGATGGTGGTGTCTTTATCTTCTCTGTGTTTAACAGTTTTAAAGTCTTGAGCCAAACCCCTTGTGTCACATACATCTGTTACACCAAAGGACAAAAGTAATTACCATGTTCTATGGAGAACAAAGAGACTGGAAGTTGCATGAATATCAGTCTGGACGTTGGCAATAGTACGGATTGCCATAGAAGGAGTTAGGAAGCGCAATGAGGAGATGTTTTATTGACGTATGACGGAGAACAAAGAAAGAGGTAAAATATAGAAACATGGGAAAATTCATGCGATGTCAGTAAACCTCTGACCTTGCTCTCTGATTTATGCAGAAGAGGATGAATAGTGCTTGTTCAGAGATAATGCGGCTAGTTTTATATGTCCATGCGACATATAAAAGGGAAGCATGCGACCGCTAAGAGCATGGAACAGATCTGGCACCATGAGTCTTTATCAAATAACCTTATGTCAGTTAAACGCCATGGCCGAAGCCACACCTTCACGATTAACCAGAAAGGAAGAGGTGAGATGCTATCTATGCTATCGTTTAGCATTTAATGTTGGCATCTTACCTCATGTTCCTCTCACACAATCTGAAGCATTGTTGCTCAGACAGCTTGCAAACCCATATTATTTATCTATTTGGACAAATGGCACTTTAGACTTAAAAAGACAAGATGAGGACTTTGAATTGTGTTTGTAGTTTGACATATTTCCTTTCAAACCAGGACGTCAGAAAGGTAGTATATGGATTATGTCCAAGGCTTAAATAAATTCCCCAACAGCAGACTTGCCAAATCTAACAAAACTCAACAGTGGCTTAACAAGTCGCCTGAGAGTTTAATGGATACGTTCATTGCAGTTTTCCCCCCCCTTTGGGTTTGGTGTCTTTGAGCTGAGGTTTCAAATTCTTGTGTCTCAGATTGGCTGTGGATCATTCCTTAAAATGATTTTCAATTTATATTTATTGGCATTTTGAGGTGGTAAAATTTTTGCTGTTGCTCTATAATCCTACAAAACTATTGACTGACAGCACAGCATCCCGTGTGGAGGGCGCAAATTGTTTGCTAAGTTTTATACGGAATCAGGGTATTTATCATTTTTTAATAGTAACAGAATCTCAATACAAAACGATTTGAAACCTAAGTGTCGTGGTAATGTCTTATCGGGTAGTCCCTGGTGATTCCCATCCCGAGTATCTTCCCTTCTCTGTAAGCCTGTTGCAATGTTGGTGTTTTAAGCTTGTGTATATGACTCAACAGTGTTGCCTCTCATTTGTTTCTGGTTTGGAATGCAAACCAGCGAGGTGTGCACCAATCAGCTCCTCAGCATGAGCTTCAGTGCTAGTGCTTAAGCAGGCTAAAAGCCATATCCCATGATTAGAATTGCTTTGTGTGCTGGTGTGACTCATGTTCCCAGAGAGAGAGAGAGACAGTTTTTGTGTCCGTGAAATTACACTCATGTGTAATCACCTGCATTAGTTAAGGCCCTGGAGTTTGTAACCAATGGCATTGTTTTAGTGATTGGGGGCATAGAACACACATCATGGGCACATAAGTAATGTTACAACTGGGGCTGTAGCTATCGAATATTTTAGTAATTGAGTATTCTACCAAAGATTTTATAGATTAATCGAGTAATCGGATGAAATGCACTTTTGCTTAATTAAACAGCAATGTAAAATGTATAAGAGAAACACAGATTAATTGGTTTTCTTTTTAGAAAAATCTACTTTTATTTTTTAAATACATACAGCATTTTATCAAAAATAAACATTTGTCATTATTCACAATACAAGGAATAGCTTATACCTCTGTCTCACCTATGTGGTTTGACTCGCAGTGAGATGCAGTGTTGGGCACCGTGAGCCGCCGCGACTGCCCGCCAACATTCCGCAAAGTTCTGCAAGGTCCGCCAAAGAAATTAAACATGTTTTTAAGGCGGCTTAAACATTTTTCGCGCCGAAAGATGGAAACGTAATTGCAGCGCCAAAACTTGCGGTGAATCATGAAGAACCGTACTTCCAGCCACCGTGTGAAACTTCGTAGGTGAGATAGGGGTATTAAAGTTGCTTGAGATTAATTAAGTGCATTACAGCACTATACATTCTTATTTGAAAGCCTTTTCTTGGATGCAAAAAAAAAAGGTATTTCAAATGATTTTAAGGATAAAAATCACATTACTAAGGCACACATTAAAATAAATAATTATACACAAACACTTAGTTTTGAAAGTTTAGTTGCACAACTTAAAGTTTAAAAATCTACAACTTAGGCATAACATAAGCATTTACTGACAATTTCTGTCATTTTCTCTTGCTGCTTTCTTCTTCTCTTGGCCTCGCTGATAATTTTATTGCTCCCTTCCATTTTGCAGCTCGCAACAGAATGCTCCCTTCCTCAAATCAGGAAGCGTGGTGTGTCAAAAGCGTGCTGTAAACAAATAATTGCGCAAAAACATAACGCAAGCTTTTGAAATTAATTAAGCAAAGCTTTGAGGCAGAAGATTTTTTGTAATCGAAGTACTCGAGGAATCGTTTCAGCCCTAGTTACAACGCTGTTATTTTCACCGGTTTCATTAGTGAATTTAGGAGACAATTTATTAGGTTTTTCTGTCCACCCATCTCAGTGTTTTAAATCTTGTACGTTGGCTGTTGATGACTCCCTGAAACAGCGGGAGCACTGAAGTTCTCCAACATTGTGAAAGCGATACACATCGATCAATAAACCATGCAGAGGACAAAACAGCCCTCTGAGTGCACTTCCACATTAAGCGGGGAGGGAATGCAGGAATCGAAATTCTAGACCCACTTTGTACACATCTTTAAAGTGGAATTTTTAATAGTTAGCACTTCTGCATTGCACCTCCAGGGTTCGGGTTTGTTTCCCGGCCTGGCTCGGTTCCCGTCTCAGTGGAGTTTGCATGTTCTCCTCACTCTTGGTGGGTTTCCTCCCACAATCCGAAGACATGTAGATTAGGTTAATTGGCATTCCCAAATTGCCCATAGTATGTGAATTAGTGAATGTGTGTGTGTGCCCTACGGATTTTTACCCTGTCCAGTCCGCCTTGTGCCCTGAATGTGACCCTGAATACAGGATTAAGCGGTATAGATGATGAGTGAGTGAGAAATTATCCACACAATACTTTGTGTTTTATTTAAGTTTTTTCCCTCTCTTTGTACAATGGTAGGAAAGCTGAATGGTTGCCAAGTGAGCTGTTATCATTTTTCAGCCTTTTCGTTTTTTTTCTTTTCAGTGCAAAGTTGCATGTGATTATGTTGCCACAAATTTTAATTTTGCTGCTCTCCAAATATTTACATAAAACCATGCTTACTAATGCAGGCTTATTTTGTACATTGTGAAGCAAAGCATTTGAAGGCCATTTGCCTGTTTCTAAACCTTGATAGACTTTTATTATGAGGAGAGCCCCACTTTTACTGTTTGAGATTTAGTCTTGGTTTATAAGAGAAGCTCTCAGTATAAACAAGTGTTGTTGACTGAAGTTAAGCTTCTTTTTCTGTCATTTAGCTATTTGCTGTGTAAGATTAAGATACATTGCTGTGTTTGCCTCTTTTTTTGCATGTTTGTCACACTTTAATGTTTCAGATCATCAAACAAATTAAAATATTAGTGAAAGATAACACAAGTAAACACATCATGTAGTTTTTAAATGAAGATTCTTGTTATTAAGGGAAACCTAAATCCAAAACTACCTAGCCCTGTGTGAAAGTGTTCACTCTTATGTGGTCCTTTTTTCCAAAAAAAATTGCACAAAACAAGCTCCATGTAGACAAGGTTTGTCAAGGCTGGAGTGAAACAACGGAAAGAATCCCAGGACCTCCTTTGGTCAATCTCGCTGAACACATTTAGGATAAACAGGAATGGAGAATGCCTGCCAGGCAAGTCTAGTGGAACGTTCCCGGAAGAGTGAAGTTTATTATAACAGCAAAAAAATTTCTGGTTTGGGGTGTTTTATAAAAGCACGTATGGATGTGATGATCAGGTGTCTGCTAACTTTTTGGCATATAGTGTACAAGTGTAACAAGCAGTAGAAGTGGTGAAGAAAGGTTGCTACAGTAGCTGCCAACACGTGCACAGGATAAACAAATGTTTTGTCCAGGCTGCGTGTATGGTGTGTTTTTATTCAGTAACTATAGTCCGAGTTGAGCCTCTTGTTATTACGTGACCTCTCACTTGACGGTAGATTTACTTCAGGTACCTTAATGTAGAATCCTTAATGAACGTTCCTTTCCTCTGTGCCGCGAGTGTCGTATCCATGGTCCGACCTCCGGTTATGAAAAATGATGCCGACAATGAAGTCCCGAAATGTGCAGGTGATCCAATGTCCACTTGGCGCTGACGAGTCAATCATCATAGAATCTATGTTAAAAGGTCCAACTTTAACACACACACACACACACACACACACACACACACACACACACACACACACACACACACACACACACACAAATAAACAGTCTGGAGCCTGGTTTTGGTCTCAGGAGTTAGATTTCATTTATGGATTAACCGGAGTTTATGCCAAGATAGTGATGACCAGAGCTCCCACAGTTGAGCTTCATAACGCTCCCCTTTAGAAAAAGAAGAAAAATGTATATGCAAGTTGTGCTTGACCACTTCATGTGTTTCATTTCAGCCCTGCTTTTACCACCTTTCGTTTTTACTCCTTCTGTTTCTCTTTTTCTCTCTCCAAGTTTCACTTTGACATGTCTTTCTATTCTTTGCCAAAATACTTAATTTTTTTTCCAGTTAACACAAGCTCCTCAAAAAGTAAATGTTTGTCGTTAGTTGATCCAAACCATGATATGCCACGAGGCTCACATGTCAAACCACTTTGTAAGCAGAGCTTATATACAGATCCTGTTCGTGCTGCAAGTCTCCAAGCAAAAAGCAGAAGAGGTTTCTATGCCCAAAAATGAAATACGTTTTGCACTAAGCATTGAATTTCTTAGAGCTGCAGATACGGTGCGATGTGGGGCATCATGTTTAATAGTCTCCGACAAGTAGTTTAGTGGGTGGAAACCTGTAGCCCTGTCTTTTCTATGCAATGAAATCATTAATGTTCCTTTATCAGGTGCAAAATGACTCACGGAGGGGAAACCAGATGCATCGCCACACTTGTTTGGCTTGCCTAGAGTAAATATTTACACTGAAATGTTGCAGTACTAGCCCATAGCTACAGAGCCAGGGCATGTCCTCCATTTTGATTAGTCTCTGTGTGCATGTTACCATGAGCCCTATCCAGATAGGATTACTTTTTACTCAGTGATGTATGTAATAACATCTACAGGTTTGTGTGAGACAATCAGATAGGAGTAATGCTGGATAAGCTTGAATTGTTGATCCAGCAAATCCTTGTGTTTTGCGGCATATGTATAAATGAAGAGATAAAATAACAGCATTAAAAAAAATAATTATAAAAAAAGACAAACCTGCAAGATATGGTTGGGTACCATTCAAATATTTTTGAGTCACAAAAACCTTGACTTTGATAACATGTTTCTGAATTATGTTTTGTAAGCTCCATTTTACCAATAAAAAAAACTGAGGAATTTTAGGTTTTATTTTCAGCAGGTTTAAAAAAAAAATTTCTTTCAGAAACTTGCTAATTTTCCACCCAAGCACAATAAACAAACCCATTTACCACAACTCAAAGTTGTCTGTTAGCAGTATTGTGCAAATCCACTCTTCACAAGAGCTAGCTCAAAGTTCGAAAGTTTTTAATTTTGAACTAAAAATGATCTAGTAAAGACTCTGGAGGATTCTGTTCTTTACTCGATTCGCTCCATCTATGACTAGTTTGACTAACGTAAAAAAGAAAGGGAGAGAAAGAACTTCTTTCTTTAGCTTTCAGAATATTAGCAATATTATAAATTGGTCATTTGTGGAGTGAATCGAGTGAGGAACTGAACCCACAGGTATTTTGGGATTAGTTTGACTAAGGAAAACAAAAGAAAGATAACATTTCTTATTTCTTCAATTGTTTAATGAACAGTGGTCTTTCAGCGGGTTCATGCCCAACACTGTCTATAATATCCATAAATACAAATGTGTGAAAGCTCAGTGTCGCAGTGTGCTTTCGTCGAGTGCGCAAACGCTTGTTTGCTAAACAGTACGATACTTTTACTAAAATCCCAGTTATAGCGTCATCTTCAGCAATATGCGAGGAGGGGGAATCCGTCGGTGGAGATTTTGAAGGAGGTTTTTTTTTCAACATTAAGCGCACTTGAATGACGAGAAGATGGCTGCAACACAGAGCAACTTTCTGCTCTAATATTAATTAAGAAGTTTCATGAATTTTATCATGTTGGTTTGAACAGTCCTTTTTGTTTGTGTAGACATTTTTATTCGATGCAGTTTGGTTGGTGTCATAAATGTGTTGAAGTTCGGTACTCCACAACCTGCAACCAAATCACAGCAGTGTCTCACAGGACAGGAGCTCACTTCCAAGTTGGTTGAAAATGCTAGGTAATTAAATCTGTATCTTTCTGAAGACCGGAGCAAACAGTGCTGACAAAAGTTGTGTGGGGGGGAAAGAAAATAAATCACACTCCAACACCTGCAAATGATGTTCATCTCAATGTGCTCCATCTCCATCATGTAACTGTTGTAGGTCATTCTCAGACTTGCGATTTGTTTTAGTTGAACTGTGTGAACCCTGAGAATGTTGCATTTGTTCAAGTTTGTGGGCTTTTTCATGCCAAAGAGCATTTCAGAGATCCTATTCCTGCTCCTCTTGGCAACAGTGTTTGCTACAGTCAATGAATGCGTGCACAGATATCCTGTCTATTACCGTATATACGATACCCTGATTATGTACTGCACCTTCTGTACATTTAGACTTGTACCTTAATTATCGTAAATATTCCACTTATGCACTTATATTTAGATGCTAACTGCATTTCTTTGGCTTTGTGCATATACTTTGCGTAATGATAAAACTGTTGAATCGAATCTACAAATGAACCGTGAGACAATCCACATCAGGTGTGAACGTATCGAATAACAATTTATTCAGCTTGTGATATTTCTTACCGGGTCTGCATAAAAAAAATAATAAGATAAAAATATTAAATAAAACCTTGAAGTTTGTAGACTTAATCCCTATTCGCATGGGATTAGTATTACCTGGGGACCTCGTGTTATTTTAAAATCCCAATGAATCCCTCAAATTTACTGACTTATCTCCCGGTTTTTCATACAAATAAATTATGTTGGTTATATTACATATTATATATTACATTTATATTACATATTACACATATTACATTTCATATAAATAAAGCCCTATTCACGATTTTTCTTCGTCTCCACATTGTATTGCTGTGTATTGTATAGCGATACAACCTAACACCCAAAATACTTTCACTCCAATACAGCCTCCATTCTTCACGGAGAATGATTAAAAAGGCGCACAGGAAACAAAAACCTTAAAGAAAGTGATATACGACCCCGCCAAACCCTGGTCAAATCACAGACATGCCGATTCACACGGGACTAATATTAATCACAGGACCTTGGTGTTCTGCAAAATATGGTAGGACATTAGCGGGGGACGTTTTTACTATATGAATTACTGGTACGGCAGATTCGCACAGGATTAAGATCACAGACAACCTCCGCAATCATCACATCATATTAATGATATTTAAATAACCAAGTAATACTAATCTCATGTGAATAGGACATTTAGAGCAGTATAATTAGCTCACTTTTGTGTGTGTGTGTTATGTAATAAATGTGCATTTCAGGTCAAGCCTGCCTGACTGCTAAACATCTTGCATCCAAAAACGGCTCTTCTTCAGACCTTGTGTCATGGTTCTACCAAGAAAAAAGTGATCTAATGCAACCAGTGCCTCTGTTCTGTATTTTGCTAATCTCTGTTCATAAATGTGATGTTTGGATTTTTTTTTGTAAACAGTTTGGTTTGAAAAGAGTCCTTTTCTGTGATCGCAAACTTGAAATTCAGTAGCCTCACTCCCAAGCCTGCCTAGAACCTGTCCTGAGTAAGTGTGAAAACCGTTTGAAACCTGTCTTAATATCTCGGCCAATAGAGGAGCTGTTGGCAGAAAGTCTGGTGAGGAGTTTAAAGCCTGGGTTTCATTCTCAAGCCTGCAAAAGGCTTCTGGGTAACAAGCATCGACATTGGAACAGGGCTTTTTTTTTCATTGCTTAACATTTGGGGTTTTTACTTTTGTCCAAAACTTTTACATTTCCTCATTGTCTCTCTCCCTCTCGCCCTTGCTGTCTTTTCCATTTTACTTCACTCCTGTCTTGTTTTCCCCCTCACTCTCCCCCACCATCGTTCCTCTTGTCCTCATTTCTTATCTTTTGAATCTTTGTACCCCATGTTTGATCCTCACTTTATTTTTCTCCGTCTCTTCCATTTGCCTGCCCCAAGTCCTTTCTTTCCATTATTCCGCTGGACAAAGGAGAACTGGACTCCACATTATGGCTGCAGGTGGGAGGGCCCTCATGTCCTCCTCAGTGATTGACAGCAGCGGCGATGCCCTACTGCCAAGACACAGGGAGAGAGAGCAGGAGAGGGGAAGTGGGAAAAGAGGGAGGGACAAAAAGAGTTAATTCATGTGAGGGACTTTCAGCGTAATCCCCGCTGCTCTGAAGGAAGAAGGAGTAGAAGGGATTTCCTTTTATTTCACATACAAAATAATCTTGCTTAAAACAAAATCTCTAAAGCCTCTGACCAAACAAACAAACAGGAGATCTGAGTTTTTCGATAAGAGCCTGTTTAAATATTGTTGTGAAAGAGCAACGTTATTGGTTTAAAAAAGAAAGAAAAAAGAAAATGCAGTGCCAAAATACGCAGCTGAGACAGGTTTATACATGCGTTTTAGGTGATTCACGTTGTAATATAAAGACATCCGGCACCAAAATTTGCGCCACTTTGAATAGATTGCAGCGTAACGCGATAGCAAGAGCAGTCCTACGTCCTGCGTTTACTATAATAGAATGGCTGCATGCATACCTGCATTTGAAAAGAAGCCTCTCTCGAGGCGATTGGCCGAGATACTGAGCCACTCCAGCCACCCTCCCTCATCCCGAAAAATATTAACAAAAGCATTTGTTGTTTTCTCCCTTCCCCCCCCCGTGGCCGCTCCCTCACTTCCACGCCATGGACGGTGTTGGGGGTGGACGGGACAAGTGTGTGTGTGTGAGAGTGAGATCAAGAGAGAGGAAAGAAGTTGCTGAGTTGTAAACTGGACTTTCACTATTGACTTTCTGCACCGGACTCAGCGAGCACGCAGATTTGGAATAGTTTGCACTCAGCCATTAACTTTATGACAAACATTGAGTTCTTTTGATCAGTTAGGGATCAATGAATACGTTTAAGCAGCTCTGCTCTCTTCATCTTTCTGTGAAATAAGAGAGTGTGTCGTGCACTTTCACTCGCCTGCACTTCTCGTTACAGATTTTTTTTATTAATTCACTGGTCTCGAAGTATTAAAACCTACCAAAAGTCTTTACTTAACATTATTTCTTTTAAATGTCATGTCTCAAACATTTATTTATTTATTTATTTATTTATTTTTTTTTTTTACTGTCAGTCTTTTGTACCACACTGTAGTCCTTCCCCATGGAGGGGTTATTACACTTGCACTTACCAGCAATGACAATAATGAAATTATTAATAAATGAAACATTTATGCATTTTAAGCTCGGCAACTATAATGGGTATAAATATCCTAGTGGTGTAGGGTTCTCACCATTGTTTATTTTTTTATTTTATTTTATTTGTAAGTTAATGAGACAAGATCTCAAAATATTTTTGTGGAAGACTCCTTTGCTAATTGATACTCTAAAGCTTTTTTATAAGCAATATAAATGTAACAAGCCAAGCATTTGGGTTACCGCCAGCTTCGGTTGAGCTGTTTTAGAAAACTAATCAACCCCCTTCTGACCGATCAGAATCACATATTCAACAGATTAAGCAGCGACACCGGCTAGTCGTACACGCTCGCGGTCTGCACCAGCCTTCTCGCTCTCCCCTCGGCACATCTGGCAGCCATTAAGCAGAAAGCTGAATATGTGCAACATTACTCATGACATCAGGTCTTGTCGGTCCTGCTGACTTTGCAGCCATCTCTCTTTCTCTCCTTTCTCTTCTCTCAGGGGGTCCATGCTGTTCTCTCTCCATCTCTTGCTGTCTCTCTCAATCTCCTGCTCACTTATCATTGTTGGCCTTTTCTCCCCAAAAACGTACTCTCAAAAGTAAAAAAAAAAAGAAGAAGCTGACGGATGTTTCATGTCTTCGGTTTGAATACACCGCGAGGGCCACTGCAGTGTAAGCAGTTATTTCTACAGCCTGCTGCTCTGAACTTTACATGACCTTGAACAGCTAGACAGAGGAAGGGAAGCACTTCTAGCAAAGAGAGACGATGATTGTGAGATTTCTTTTTTTTTCTCCTCACAGAGTATGTCAAAAAAAAAAAAAAATGTGGCTGACGCTGGATCGTCTTCTGTGAAAATACACAAGAAAATCATCATCATGGTCGTGTGTAATGTGAATAATCCTTATTTGGAAGCTCATTTTCTTACATCAAATGCTGAAATGTATGCTAAAAATGCTCATAATGTAGTACTTAGCTTGATTAAAAAAATTTTTTTACAATTAGCTTATTATATAATTTTCATCATGTTTTGTGAATCCTATGTCCTTACGCAGGATTTGTCGTTAGTCCGTTTCACTTATTAAATTTTTTAGCTTTCTTCAAAATCAGAAGCACATAGTGTTGGATAATAGTGATGAGATGGATTCGAACCGCTGTTGATGTAGGTGTTATAACTGTGACAGCTGACTTGTCAAATACGGACAAACTTTCTAGGCGGATAAAATATTCTCACACAGTTATGTCTAAAAAAAGTGTGTGAGAAAGAGCTTAATAGTCTTTGGTGTTTCTAAGAGCAAATTTTTTCATTATTCTGGTAAATTGATATCAGTTTGTTGAATGGATTGATGCCATGAATTCATTTGTTTATTATATTTATTGCTTTTAAGTTGACATGGCAACCACCCAGACTTTACCTGACCCGTTGTTTCTCTGATAACTATAATCACTTAACTACACAACCCAAATTTAGCATCTTGATGTTGAATTCTGATGTGATTTTATGGCTACAGTAGAGCTGCGAATCATTGGTAAACGGTAATCAGGAACGAAATCTCAATATGGACCTGGGGAAATTATTGAATATTTAATTGCAAAAGGCTTTTAAAGCATTAAACATGCTACTGTCAGGAATTTATGTAGAAGTCATAGGTTTGTATGCACGTTTTTTATTTCTAATTATTCTTGTGAGATTATCATCATTTGTCCAATTATTTGCTTTTAGCCTGGATAAATACTTATTAATACTAAAAAACGTTAAATTTTATAGTGACATATCTCAATTTAATATATATCAAAATATATATGAAAATAATCACTGTTATTGATCAAATCGTGCAGTAAAGTTTACTGCATGATTTGCCTTGAGCAACTGTATTTCTTATAAGTTTTAAAATATTCCGAACTACTTCAGAGTATCTAAAAGCATTCAAATATCTTGAACTTGTAAAAGAATTAAAGGCATGACTCTAAACTAATATAAAAAAAAAAAAACTGTTATAAACTAATAATTTTTTTTCCTGCCAGTGCTGCCCAGGTCTCCAGACCAGTAGGTGGCAGTACCGTGCGGTCCTCTGATAAAATCAAAAGTAGATGAAGCGATGTTCTGTCCACACGTGAAAGATGGATGCAGCATGCATTTTAAGAGTCCAAAATTTCTAAATTTTAAAAAAATATTTTTTCTTTATTTAAGAAAAATAGCTGCTTGTGTCCTCGTGTGTGTGTGCATAGGAGCAGATTATTTGCTAAGATTGTTGAGAACAAAGTTTAAAAACTATTAATATTGAATCAGGATATTTATAAGATTGTGATACTTACAGAATCGCGATACAAATCAGGTCGACACCTAGGTATCGTGATTATATCGTATCGGGTGATTCTCAACCCAAGCAGAGACTGTGGTATTTTTTTTACATTTTTTTTTTTTTACGAACATTTAAAAGTTCATCTAAATAGTCAAAATAAAAAAGCGGGAATCGATTCTGATTAAAAAAAAAAAAAGCAACAAAAGATCAACAAAATTGGATAATTGAGTAAATTGCACAGCTGTAGGCTACAAAGCTCTAAACAAGATGCAAAGATTTTCATAAGATAAAGGGAAAAAAAACCTACACAATACAAACATGACCTTTCTCGGGTAATGCCCCGTAGTACTGATTTGAGACAAATTGATGTTGATGGTGTTTAAAAACCCCAAAGTTTTCTACTAAAACATTACACTCACACACACACACACACACACACACACACACACACACACACACACACACACACACACACACACACCAGTCAATTATACAGTGGTTTTAGTTGTAGCTCCGTACTGTTTGACCCCAAACCACACTATCCTGAGGCTCAAAGTATTCAATTTCAGTTAAAGACGTAGGAAGGGCGTGGGGTTTTCACATGATGATGCATAGCAGGCGTTTATCATTACACATCATTAGTTCCTGAGCTGTTAACACTTATCTCTGATTTGAAGGAAATGTCACTTGATGTCCTTCAGAAAGAAGCGTAGACGGAACAGAACGTTCGATTAGTCCCTGAAGTAAAAACCTCGCACACATTGCTAAAGTTTTTTAGCATGTATTTATTTTTCACATTGTGTTTAAATGCAATATGAAATGTAATTATGTTTATAGGTTAAAATTATATTTTAAACAAGCCCATGTTCTTCATTAGCGACCTGACCTGCGTTTCAGATGGAGGAGAACGGTTCGGAACTAACGTCCGTGTGTGTGTGCATAAAATTTTTTTTTTTAAAAAAGAAGTCAGTGTTGGAGCGTACGGTCGCTAGCTCTCCAGACAGTTTGGCTACGCTAGTGAAAGGGATTCATTGTGTTCGCATATAATCAGCTCTTCAGTGGAGGGCTTCCTCCTCTAATAGACCTGATCGCCTCGCAGCCAGAACGCAAGCTGCTGCACAGACAGCGGTCAGATTCTCTAACGGTCATGTTCGGCCGTGCAAAATGCCATAGAGACGCACACATTCACAAAAGTCTTTATTCGTGTTTGGGTTTGAGCATGGGTAGCAGAGATGTGCACTCAAAAAAACCTGTTATTACTAAGTTGTATTTGTGCCTGAATGTTTGTGTGCATATCTGCATGTCTCTCACATTTAGGTTACCCAGGGTTCATGTTTTGTTATTTGATCTGCATCACCTGCCACCAGGAAAGAGACGGAGGCGACCAGCTGCTTCCCAGTGTAATGTGCGTAATATCAGAAACAGATGCACGCTTAACCAAGCCAAGGTTTTGATCTTGGTTTTAAGTGCACGTTTCAATCTGCACTTTATCTCCTCAGAGACCTTCTGTTGCTTACACATCATCTCCTTTAAGAGAATAACCGTACCTTTGTGACTATTACTCGTCAATAGGAGTTTCTGGATCGCCGTCCTCCTTTATCTGTGCCCATCTTCCCGTATTCAAAAAGCAGCCTTATGAGCAGCCCTGGACGTTCCCACGCACGTTCTGCACTCTAAACATTGATGTCAATGTTTTGACATGGCGTACCAGGCGATGTGAAGCACGCTGGAATCTTTTGGACCGCTCAGCTCTGGCTCTGTTTAATACACACTGGACGCTCTGTTGGGTGAGGTCTGGTTCTTTCAGCGCTGCTGGAATGCTCTGAATGCAGAATGTGGCCTCTGGATGCAGTACATACATGACCTGTACAAGTGTATGAAACTATAGTGGCAATGAAAAATTATTAACAAGCCCTAACCCCTCGATTTGTCTGTTAATACCTGTTTGCAACACCAGACTATGAGGGGGGGGAAATGTACACCCACTTGGGCCCAAGTTCAACTCAATCTTGTTCTGGAATTTGATACAAGCCTGTTTAGAGGAATCTTGGCGCATGTTTTTTTGCAGAAGTGCTTCGAGAAGTAACTGCTCTTTTCAAGCTCTGCTTTTATTGGGTTTGAGTTTTACTAGGTTGCTTCTTAGGCTGCGTTCGCATCACAAGCCACATTGCTCAGATCCGATTTTGGTGTGATGACAGTTCACATTCATAATTATGAGCGACTCTGATGATGATCTGACTCTAACGTCGATACGGCCGTCCTCTGAAACAGCGCACACGGACACATCGAGACGTCTTTGCTCACGACATCTGGGTTAAAACACAACACGTCATGAGTTCATTTCAAACAATGGATGCAATTTTAGCGAAAGTATGCTTGGAGTTTTGCTTTGGAGGACAGCCAGCAGTTAGTCGACACACGTACACACACGTACATCACACACACACTAACAAGTCACACGGCTCACACACCACACACACAAACGCGCACCGACACACCCACACGTCTCACACCACACTGACACACCTACACTAACACTCACATTTCACACACATACACGTCTGTGGCTTAAATGAATGAGATCAAACTATTTTTGGCATTATACAAAGATAACCCAATGAACAGTGTGCAAGTTGTGCGGTGCTCCCGGGAGGCGATGGCTTTTCCGAGGTCTTAACGTGCTTAAAAACACACAGGTTGGTGTGGGTCACCCGGGAGGCGATGCCGCATCTGCTTGGGCCCGCTCATCGTTGCTTGAAACTATATTATTGCTTTGAAATCCTTGTGGTGCCGTTGCTGACTGACATCAGAGAGACGCCCCACACATGCACAGAGGCATGCCCGTGTATATAGGAGCATATATGAAAGTGACTTGGATCCAATCTGGAAAACGTCAGATTTGTGCGATCAGACAGACCTAAAAAAAAAAATAAAAATAAATATGATCCGTGTTACATTAGGGGTAAAACTTGAACCGAGTCACTTCAGGCTGCGACTGCGAACATCATACCGCTCTAATGTTTCGGATCACTTGCAAATTTCCTTGTGTTTTTGTTTAGTGATTTATTTTTTACATTCTGCAACAATACTGGGGATTTTAAAACTATGAAATAACCCATATGGTATTGGGTAATTATGTAACAACAACAAGAAGTCAGTTGTTATTTTAAGACATGAAGGTCAGACTTTCTGGAATAGTTCTTGCAAGAACAGTATCGTCAAGTGCATTTGCGAAACCCATCAAACACCATGATAAAACTGTCTTCTCATGAAGACCTTACCAGGAAAACAAGACCAAAACCTACCTCTGCTGCAGAGAAGTTTATTTAGAGTTACCAGCCTCAGAAATCACCAGTTAACAGGAGTTCAGATTATGAAGCCTTCACAGAATGCCTTCAGAATTGCTTTACAATGTAAAAAAAAAAAGAGTCAGTAACGACCATGGAATTAGAAAGTGATGGTAAACTTCTGAGCGGTAGTGTAGCTTTAATCCACTCAGATCTGGTGTTGCTTCTCTGTGTAGGGTCATTGTCCTGCTCTAGCACTCGGTTGCACTTTGTTCAGGGTTAGTTCTCATGGACAGCGGGTCTGACAGGCTGCTTATCTCAACAACGGGTCACTCAGGTGCTGGGCAAATATGTCGCAAAATGTCCCCATACCATCCATCACCTGTAGGTGCGACAGGCTTACAGTAAAATTAATGCTTTATGATTTTATGCCAGAAATAAAGAAATGATCGTCCTTATTGTCCCAAAAGTCTTCGACATCATTCTGGTGCTTTTTAGCAAATGGTGAGCTGTTTTTTTAATTTTTATTATTATTATTTTTTAAATAAATAAAAAATATCGCCCTTAGCTGGTCCAGTAGAGCCCTGCCATTCTTTGGAAGTTTTTAATGGCGTCTTTTGCGACTACCTGGATGAGGTACTGCTGTGCTCTTGAAAAAATTTTGGCAGGTCGTCCTCTCCTAGGAAGAGTATCTCTTGCTCCAGGTCTTTTACATTTGCACCGTGTGGTTCAGGAGAGTCCAAGGAGTTTCCATAGACTGTGGCGTTTTGTGTCTGTAGAGAGTAAGAGTTGGAGTGCACTCTGGATCAATATGCTGTTATGACATTTAAGCTCCTGCTTGCACTTCAGGTTGCCTGTGCATCTAATTATAATCTTTCTCATGAATGAAGTGATGATTTAATCATTGCTTTTACAGTTCTTAATATGATTTAAAAATGTTCAGTGAAAGCAAATAGAAGGGATCGGGGGATAATACTTTTCCATCCCGTTGTATATATGCATGCTCACATTTACACATGGTGATCTAAAGCAGCGGACTGTAACCTTTTTTTTGCACCACGGGCCGCCCATCACATGCTTGTAACAAATAAATATAACGTACAATAACAAAGAATCTGTGCGAGTCCTGAGCTTGGGTCCTTCCCCGCGGCGAGATGATCCTATCTAAGAGTGATGGGAGACAGTCATACCCGAAATGTATTCCTCGTGTCCAGTCTGCTCCATGATTTCATTGAAGCCAACGAGGACAACCCCGGTTCACAGCGACAGGTTGTTAGAAATGCTAGCAGGATGTGCCGGTCTCAGGATATTCCTTTCTTGATTTTAATCCAGAACGTCGTCTCAAACATACTTTTAAGCCCACATGTATCATACAGAGCGCGGCTTGGAGCATGTGAATCACCTGTTGATATAAACCAGTAATTTATGTTGGAATTAAATTATTATTATTATTATTTTTTTTTAATGCAGCTTTTAAAAAAAATTTTTTTTATTGACTTCATCGGAGACTCCTTTGGAGTCTCATCCTTGGGTCTTTACTGGTTTTCAAAGACATACTATCCAGAAGAATTAGTTTTTTACTCATTTTAGCAAGATTTGGCTTGTAAATTAACCTTAATTTTATTGGACATCAAAAACTACACAGAGAAGTGTGGGAGAAAGTTACAGATGGAAGCGAATGGCAGATGATCTGATCATGTTTCAAAATAAGACACTCTACAGTCTCCCATAATCAATAATAAAAAAAAAAATCTTTTTTAATCCCTTCTGTGCGGCCTGGTATCGGTCCACAGCCCAGGTGTTAGGGAAACACTGATGTAAAGCATGGCTGAGGCATTTCTATAAGCGTGTGAAGACTGAAATAATCCCCCGTCCTAGTCTGTTTGGTGTTTCGGCCCAGTTCCATCGCCAGACACAGAAAGGTGATGTCATGTCAGTGTGGGTGTATGGACATGTTTGTGGTATTTACGCTGGAGTATCTACTCGGCAGATTTGGCCCATAGTAACGTCTCAGTACACCAGTCCTTGTCAGTCATCGTAGCTTAGCAGGAATGCTCCCATATACCAGATGCTTAGGGTTTGCAGGAATCCTCTTATTCCACTTTACAGTAGACATTACTGGGTTTTTTTTTTTTGTGGTTGCTGTTGTCTCTCCTGATCTGATTCATGTGAGAGAAAGCTGCTATTTTTAGACAGACTGTTGGCAGGACTATGTTTAAAATGCATTACAACTCACTAATCATATTTTATGACGGATGAATGTATTGTTTAATACTTAGGAACTTTGAATTTATAGCCTTGTCTCAAACAATACAATCCTTTGCAGTACGATCATGCTCTTATTAATCCGGGCAGTTGGGTCAAGTGCAAGCAAAGTGCTGGCTTATTTATTGCTTTTCTTAAGTGTAAAAAAAAAAAAAAAAAAAAAAAACACGCAAAATTTTTTTTTACTCGTCTTTAAATATGTAAATGAGTCATTATTTATTTATTTATTTTTTAAAATCTGAATATGCAGTCTATTGTGTTAACATGTGATTTTTTTTCTTTCTTTTTCTTTCTTTTTCCTTCTTAAGCCCTTCTTCAGGCTCCTGAACCTGCGCAAGCTTGGCCTGAGTGACAATGAGATCCAGAGACTTCCCCCTGAGGTGGCCAACTTCATGCAGCTGGTGGAGCTGGACATAAGTCGAAATGGTACACAGATACACATGTCATTGTTTACTCATCAGTCCACTTTTTACGTGGAATGTATAGCTGTTGGTTACCCCATGTGAAGTGGAGGTGATGGCACCTGTCCTCAAAACATGTATTTAATTTTGCATAAATTAATTTTCATAATCAGAAATTAATTCTTCATGAAGTTTGAGCTCTGATTGATGATTTTCTGTTTGATTAACAAATTTCATGTATTACCCATAATGCCTTTCCATTTCCAGCTATGCGCTCAGAGTTAACATTTTTTCGCTATTTTAAAGGGTCTGATACCGCTCTCTGTGCTGTGTTGCGTTCTGGAACTTTGAGCCCAACTTTTGCTGTTTCTAAAATTCTTCTAAATCCTCATATGCAGGTGTTGTCTTGAATGATTATATGTACAGTTCCCACGGGCTGATGCGTCTCTTCCACAAGTTAAAGCATTCGCATTCAAACGTCTCACTGCGGTTAAGAGTCTCATCACCGTACTGTGCTCGAATGTCAATCAGTTTTACACCCTCATTCACAAGAAATCTCATCACAAGTCCTGGTTTGACTTTAACCCGCCTTCTCTTTGTGTAATTAATGATTCATAAAAACAGTCGTACACTGTGATCATACGTGATTTTTTTAAACCCTCTCCTCACCAGTACTGTAGTTTCAGTGCAGATCCGATGCATAATGTCCTCGCCGTGACTTTGGCAGAATTAGACTCTGCCACTCAGCACATCAAGGGTGAGAGTGAGAATTGCCCTCGGCGTGTCCTTGTTGTTCCTCTGTCAGAACCCAGGGTGCAAGCTGTGTCATGCATTTCTCAAGCACACTGCCACTCACTCAGTGTCGTTGGTTGTGCTTTCTTTATCTTTTCCCATCCTTTGATCACATTATCTCTGATTTACCATGTTGTTAGTAATTGTAATGACAGAAGCTCACTATCCTGTAAAACGGACTGATGATCTTTCGAGGTTTTGAGTCTGGCTGGTTTCTGGTCAGTCTCATTTAATGGAAGGAATGTCCAGAGCGATCACAGTTCATTAATGTTTTATAGCAATTCCTGTGTAATGTAATACAAGCATAGTTTCCTCTTTTTCTTTCTTTCCTTTTTTGTGGACATCTGGTATCCGTTAAAAACACCTGAAAATCAATTGCGACTCTTTCGGGTATGCGGTTTTTGATGACTTTTTCTTGCACCCAATCTCTCTCTCTCTCTCTCTCTCTCTCTCTCTCTCTCTCTCTCTCGCTCTCTCACGCTCTCTCTCTCACTCTGCTCTCCTAGACATTCCTGAGATCCCCGAGACCATTAAGTTCTGTAAGGCGCTGGAGATTGCAGACTTCAGTGGAAACCCCCTCTCCAGGTTAGAACCCCAAATTCCAATGCAAGTGTCACGAGCACAACATGGGTGTGGGGGGGAGGGGAGAATGGCGGCAAAACAAGCACAACTGTGGCGCAATTTCGGATCCTAGACTTAAAGCTGTAGCATGCGTTTGGATTTTCTTGTATGTCAAAAGACATGTCGGAGCTGGAGTCAATCTTCACAAAGGAGGTACCATACATGATTTCTGCTGTTTTGACTGAGCCGGGAATTTAATTCAGGTTTTACGAGTCTGACAAGTAGTAATTTTGAAAGAAAAAGACACAAAAAAAAAAAAAACAACAACAAAATTATCTTTTAGTATGTCACCAGACTAAATTTTGAATGATTGTCTCAGCATACTGTGAGAGCGCACGCCTGCATTACATGCTGGCCGTGCTGTTGCCTAGCCCCGCCCCCGGATTAGAATTGTTCGAGACGCACCTGTCCATAGTGCTTATAGAAAATCATTGGTATTGTGTGGAAATACAGGCGGGCGTCTCGGAAGTCTCCATGAATATGGCGAAATGAGCACGAGTAAGCAATTACATGCATGACACCAGAAGTGTTAACATGAGTTACACACGAGTGGGAGAGACGATGCTACAGAGAAAGAGCGATCACGTAAGAGAATCATAAATGTACATTTTGCTAAAAAGTGTCCTTCGTGTATGTAGACTTTCTGGACACAGGTGAAAAGAATCCGCCTCGAGTAAAGATTGAGATCTGTGTGTTGTACAATAAACACAAAACAGTGATAAAAAATGTCACAGTTGTGTACTACAATTTTTGATTTTTTTCTTTTGACGTGATCTTTGGGCCTTTTGACGTGATCTTTTTGATCTCTTGGACCATTTCTGAAAGAGAAAAAAAATTTAGCTTAAAGTGCAGCCAAATTTTTATTGTTCTGTTCATCGATATTCAGTCTCCTCTCATCCCCCTCCCTTTATTTGGGTCTTTATGTCTGAATTTTTTTTCTTCTTTGTCTCTCTCATTCTTTCACTTTCTCTCTATGTCTGTCTGTTTTTTATCATCTCTATGTTTATATCTCTTTGTCTCTCCCTCTCTTTCTGGGCCTTTCTCTTTGTCTCTCTATTGCTCGCTCTCTCTCTCTCTCTCTCTCTCTCTCTCTCTCTCTCTCTCTCTCTCTCTCTCTCTCTCTCTCTCTGTGTTTGGCCTCTCTGTCTGTCTCTCTTTATCTCTGGTTGACTCTCATTGCCTGTGTGTTTTTTTCCATTTGTCCCTCTCTATCTTTCTGTCTGTTTCTCTCTTACTGGCCTTCTCTTTCTCTGTCTCTCTATTGCTCTCTCTATTGCTCTCTCTATTGCTCTCTCTCTCTCTCTCTCTCTCTCTCTCTCTCGATCTCTGGTTGGCTCTCGCTGCCTGTGTGTCTGTCTTTTTTCCATTTGTCTCTCCGTTTTTTTCTCTCTCTGTCTCTCTCTCTGTCTTGTACTTTTTGTCTCTCAGATTACCCGATGGCTTTACACAGCTTAGAGCACTAGCCCACCTTGCACTCAATGATGTGTCACTACAATCACTACCGAACGACATTGGAAAGTGAGTGCACACACACACCACATCCACACACACACGACATCCACACACACACGACATCCACACACACACACACTTACACAGACTCTCACACACTTGGCTCTGTATAGTGTTCATGCAGATGGAGGAGCCCCTCACTCTTCCAGGCCAACTGTCACACAATGAATTTCCCATCTGACTAACACACGTCTGTGTTCTCTCTATCTCTCTCTCTCTCTCTCTCTCTCTCTCTCTCTCTCTCTCCACCTCTTTTCATTCTGTCTCTCTAATTTGTTGCATTTTCTGCCCTCTAGTTTGGCTAACCTGGTAACCCTGGAGCTGAGGGAGAACCTACTGAAGTCTTTACCCACGTATGTCCATGTCTTCTTAAAGTTTCTTTTGATGCAGCTGTAGGCGTTTGAGGAAAAAGCATATTGTGAGACCCAACCTAATAAGGTTAAAAAAAAAAAACAGAGATAAATAGCATTGTGCCCGTCTCTGTGTGTTTTGAATGTTGCACTCTCTGTGGCTTTGCAGCTCTCTGTCCTTCCTGGTTAAACTGGAACAGCTTGATTTGGGCAGCAATCAACTGGAAGTATTGGTAAGAAAAAGCAGAACACACTCTTTTGTTCACACACCCACAATGTCTGCTGCATAACCAATTCTCTCTCTATAGCTGCTGTCTTCATTTATTATTATTATTATTTTTTTTCTTTGAGTATGAGTTTTTTTTTGTGCATGCTCCATTTAAATCTCTCACGCCGTCATGGCAACACCCAGTAGTTGTCTCAGTGGGGCAGAGTAAACAATATGGGATCACACAAAGGCGTCGCCCAGGCAATGCCGGTGATGTAATCACAAAGCACAACCCACAATTCCCCTTTGCATACTACAACGTCCATGTCTATCACACCTAGCACCTGGGAGAATACTCTCCTACGAATACTCTCCTTAGAGTGTTACTATGGTGGCATTGCTGGAGTCAGTCTTGCGTTGCATCTCATTAAGGAGGAAAGGACAGGGTTAAAAAGTGACACTGGCTTCCTGTTTGAACACAGTAATGCAGCATTTTCCGAAAACAGAATTCTTGCAGTGCTGTTGGTTTTTTTTTTTTTAAGGAAATAAAGCAAGCATCAATGAAACAAGTTTTTCATTTAAGTTCATGTTAAAAGCACCACGTGTAGCACTCTGTCAGGACATCAGGCTATTTAGAGCACATCTCTCCTTTCCACTTACATCACACTCATTCAGTTTTTTTTTCTTCCCCCTCTAGCCGGACACACTAGGGGCACTGCCCAACCTCCGAGAGCTGTGGTTGGACAGGAACCAACTTTCTTCACTTCCACCAGTGAGTACATGCATTTCATTCATATTTAGCATAAGGTTCAATTTTTCTTTTTTTAATGCACTTATTTTATTAGCTGATGGTGATTAGCTAATATTATTTTTTTGGTACCTAATTCATTTTAACTTCAACCAACTTTACCGTCTAACTTTCCCTTTCAAATGCCTGTAAATAATTTAACCCTTAAATCTTTTAAATATTTATATAGAAGTCTAAAATGGCTTAAAGTAACTCAGAACTTTAGAGTTGATTTATTTTTTCATTTATTTATTTTTTTAATAGTCAGTGTGTGTAAAAAAAAATTAAGTAAAGTTTTTGAAAAGGTAAAAAACAACACGATATTTTGTTGTACTTTCCTTAAAGGACATTTTTTAAATTTTAGTAATGTCTTGTGTTTAGATAAGTACAAAAATAAGCTTTTTAAGCATTGTAGCTATTATAAAATAAAATCTAATAAAATAATAGCATTTTGTTATCAGTTCATTATACAGATGGAAATTTTCAACCTGCTATTAAAAAAAATTTCTAGAATGTCCCAGGTTTAAAAACCCCACCATCACCAAGTTGCCACTGTTGTGCCCTTGAGCCAAGACTCTTAACTCTCAACTGCTCAGATGTATTATGAGAGAAATGTCAGTCGTTCTAGATAAGGGCGTTTCAAATGCTGAAATGTAAATAAATTGGAAAATAAAAAAATTTTTTACGCATCTAAAAGGCATCCATTGAAATTATTTTGTCAGTTTCTGGCTACAAAAATGCTGATGCCTTCTGTTGCCGCTTCTGTTTTTTCTCGCAACAGGAGCTGGGAGGTTTGCGACGATTGGTGTGTCTGGATGTGTCCGAGAATCGGCTCACAGAGTTGCCCTCTGAGATCAGCGGCCTCATCGCCCTCACTGACCTGCTGCTTTCGCAGAACCATCTAGAGGCCGTGCCTGACAGCATCGGTTAGTCAGTTAGTCTTCTGAAAGACAAACGTGCATTAAAACTGTATTCTGCAGGTTTTAGATTTAGATTATTTACAGTCTATGTTACGATAATGATCAGTAATTTGCCGTACTTGAAGCTTCCAATGTTTTGTAAGCATCTACAAATAATCACATGCCTTGGTGCTGCTTCAACGTGAATGCAGTCAAGATAGAATATACTGTATATGCTTATTCTGTAACTGCAATACTGCCCTCTAGTGGCAAAAAAGTTTTTTTTTTAATTTTTTTAATGACTGTAGGATCATGTTCAGATAAAGTGTTGCTTCTTTTTTTTTGTATTTTGTATTATTGTTATAATAATTGCTGATATTAGCAAACTTAACTAAAGATAACGGCGTACATTTGCTGTTTTTACAGGCTCTTTAAAGCAACTGTCTATCTTTAAAGTGGACCAGAACCGCATGGTGCGTCTAACGGATTCAATCGGCGAATGTGAGAACCTCACGGAACTGATGCTGACTGAGAATCTGCTACAGGTAGCAAAGTGCAACTTTCTTTAAATTATTATAATAATTAAATTATTTCACGTTAATTCATGTTCATTACTACTTGGAGTTTAAACAAACCTCTGCTGGTACTTAGCTGTGTTTCAGTGTTTTCTTCTTATTATTACTGATTGTCCAATGAAGGTTCTAGTTACATACATATTAGGTTTTGTCTGAGAGTTGAAATTTGCTGCTAAACTATTAAGCTATAAAATTTGATTAGAACACAGTTAAGTGCCTTTAAATAATTACCTAAATGAAATATTCTTAGTCCATGCTCGCCAGTCTTATTCTACTTTTTCTCTTGTAGTCTCTTCCTAGTTCTCTGGGAAAGCTAAAGAAGCTGACCAACCTGAACGTGGACCGTAACCGCTTGAGCAGCGTACCAGCCGAATTAGGTGGTTGTGCCAATCTCAGCGTGCTCTCACTCAGAGACAACCGTGTAGGCAAGCTGCCTGCTGAGCTCGCAAACGCTACTGAGCTACATGTGTTAGATGTGGCAGGCAACAGGTAAGGGCTACAGATCAAAAAATTCCCTGGAGTCAGTAAACAAACTTATTTACCTTATTTACCTATTTTTATTTATTTTTATTTCTTGTGATGCTTGTCAGGTCAGGATTATGCTTGATTTCTTTTCTGTGCACATAATTGAGATGGCTACCACTGAAAAATAAAAACAAATGCAAGATGTTTGTGTGTATTTGGCACACCCTCTGAAATTGAAGCTTTCACGTGTTGTAACACCAGTTTAAAAGTCTGACTGCAGATGATGTTTTAAATGATGACTATTGTTTGCCACATGAGCATGTTTATAGTTGGTGGTTTCCCCTACAAAATGTGTGTGAGATGATTTCTCCTTAGTTCTGCATTTCTCCTCGTCTTTCTGCGTAGGTTGCAGAATCTGCCCTTCTCGCTAGCCAACCTGAACCTCAAGGCCATGTGGCTGGCCGAGAACCAGTCACAACCCATGCTCAAGTTTCAGACCGAGGATGACGAGCGGACAGGAGAGAAGGTCCTGACCTGCTACCTGCTGCCCCAGCAGCCTACATCCAGCTTAGGTGAGGCTTGCCTCCTCGCGTCCGACACACTCTCTGTTCTAACAGCCGTGAACCTGACTTTGTGTGATCTGTTTCTGTGGTATTAGAGAACCTGCTGCAGAGCAGCGTGGACGAAAGCTGGCCCACAGACACTAATCTGAACAGAGTCTCCGTCATCCAGTTCCAGGACCAAACCAAGCCCGACGAGGAAGATGACGAGACTGCGGCAGAGAGACGGGTGAGACAGTCTGTGGGTGACCGTGTATCCGGGCCGATTTGTGTTAAAATCTTTTCCCATTTTAACTACGTCCAGGGTAATTTTGGTTCTTGCTCTGTACTTGAACCAGCAGGGTCTGCAGCGGAGAGCCACCCCTCACCCTAGCGAGCTGAAGGTGATGAAGAATGTGATCGAAGCCAGGAGAAATGAGGCTTACACGGCTAAGCCTGATGAAGACCTGGACTCCCCGGGCGCTGAGGTCTGTGCATTTAATTCATTAAAAGCAGTTAACCAAGAAATTATGGGTAAAAACAATAAAAACAAATAACGGGTGGATTTTTTTGTCTCTGCAAAATCCCAAAGTTTTCCAAAGCGCAAACCGTGCAGCACTTGAAGCAACATCTGTCATGATTTTCCTTGCAACTATTAATACGTTTGCAACAAGTTTAGCTATGTGCATAGTTTATCTAGTAAAAACTGCCAAGATTGCAAGCCCAGTTTCTTAGATGAGAACCCAACCATAAAAACTGCACACATCTTCGTCTTCCTTAGTGCTAGCACATTTTGTTAATTTTGCTGTATTTTTCTCATTAGATTTTTCCTTCTTAATAAAAATAAATAAATAAATAGTTGGCAACGTGAGCGTGCCAACACATTAAGAGCGCACTGCAAATAGACCAAGGGGATCTTATTAAAAACATTGCTTTAAACCAAACTTATCTCTTATAATGCCATCTCATTGATTTCTTAAGTCCTTTTGATGCAGCATTTTTGGGCAGAGTGTTGTTTCCCGTAATATTTATATTTAGAGCATGTTACCGAAGCAGGCCTTATTGCACATTACTGCAGACGTTAATACGGAAAGTTTTCAGTCAGCAGTCTGTTTGAAATGGACTTTTTATTGATCGTTCACAGGAGAAACGTATGAGTGGATTGTCCAATCAGAGCCATGACTCCCAGGTCTCTAACAGCACCGCCTCAGCTAACTCTCATGAAGAGGCGCGGAAAGTAAACGGCATTGAGGCGGAGCATGATGGAAGGCATGAGCACGAACAAGAAGATGAGGACGATGAAGCAGAATACACTGAGGTATTAATGGAACGCACCGCTCACCGTCCACTTTATTGGGAACACCTGTACATCTGCTCATTCTTATAGTTAACTTGTCAGTCAATTATGTGGCAGCAGGATGTTGCCTTCAGTAATGCTGATGCAGGTCAAGAACTTCAGCTAATGTTTATATCTAATATCAGTATGAGGGGGAAAAATGTAATCTGTGACTTAATGATGGTGATTAAAAAAAAAAGTTAGGAATGGGAATCACCACATCCACAACGCAGAAATACTTGTATAAAAATAATTAATGCAACATATACAGTTAAACTGAAATAAATGAATCTGCACTTTATTGTTGTAAAGAATCAAAGCTGTAGTGATTGAGACAAGAGAGAGCAGAGCAGAAGAGAAGGGGGGGGGTCTAATGTGTAGGATGACTTTTACATGCACTAATAACTACTTTCTGACTGAGAGTCAGAGACTCTGGAAACTGGAATCTTTAACAAAGACGCTCCGTAATGACACTTGCTTTAGCCTCCTTTTGAGGATTTCGTGGAAATGTGACATTGCATGATGCTCGAAAGACAGTGTATACGTACTACCGTACTCGTATAACCTCGCTTGTTTATCAAGATAAAATTTATTAGATAAGATTTTGCTCGCAAAACATTTGCCGACCAATTTACTCCCAAGGTTTTACTGTAATAATTTCAAAAACATTGGATTTTTGAGTGAGTCTGGCGATGCATGAATCGCCACACATAATCACCAAAGAATCATTTTTCCCACAGCTCTAATATCATTAGTCATAGCATGATTGTGAGGTTATATAAATTAATTACATTAATGAAGAAATTCAAAGTGTAAAAAATGTTGATCTGTGGTTAAAATTTCTATGGCTTTTTGACCCCTCCAGCCCACTGTGCACTTTGCTGAGGAGCCCATTATCCGCGGCGGTGATGAAGATGACGATGAGGACGAGGACGGCGAGCGTAGCGACGACGAAGCCCGGTTGGCACCCTTCCCTGCCGAGAAACAGCGTCTCATTCGCAAGGACACGCCACACTACAAGAAGCACTTCAAGATCACCAAACTGCCCAAACCCGAGGCCGTGGCAGCGTTACTAGAGGGCTTCAGCCCTGACGCCCAAACATCAGTCTCACGAATACCCACCGACGAGAAAGATGGGGGGGAGGAGGAGGAGGAAGAAGAAGACGATGAGGACGAGGAGGGAACGTCAGTAAACACTCCTCTGTTACGGAGACTGGAAGCTGCAGAGCAAGAGGACAGCAGGCTGAGTCAGGTGAACAGCTCGCTGCAGCCAGTGAAGGTAAGGCTACTCCGGCTCAGGAACGACAGAACAGGCGGAGAGTGTTTCTCTGAGCATGCAGTAGAGGTTCGGTAAAGACAAGAAAGGTCACGTCTCATAATAACATACTTCACTCCTTCGATGCAGCATAGAACACGTTTGTGTAAAAGAATCAGATGCAGTGTTCAAATTGTAGTCATATAACAGTTTGTGATGGCGTTACTCATTAAGTGCTACATTTTTTTTTTATAAAGAGCCAACCTTCAGCTACAACTTGACTTTTAGGACGGATATATGTAAGATTTACGTATCCACGGCAAGAAAATGCTTTAGAGCGTGTCACGTGACATGTAACATGTAAATGCATTATTAATATAAAGAATTATCTTTATATTACAAACTTTCACTCTGTAGTCCTTGAATTAACAGTACAGATTCTGCCTAGGCAACACTGAAACACAACACTTTTCTTGTTATGCCGACAGATTAGGGATCTTGAGTCACAACACTCTTTCCTTTTGCCCTTCCTCTTAGTTCCACACATGCTTTACCTTCAAACACCTGGCCACGCCCCTTTTGAGCACTGCCTCCCCCCACCCCATGCTCTGCTGCTCCTCATCATAATTTTCCATTCCCCCGCCCCCACTCCTTTCCAGGAAATCACATGGCTTTTTCACAAGTATTTCGGGTGAAAGGCAGTTCATTTCATTAAAATTCACTGATAACATTAAATTACATGTTCAAATAACGCATTTGAATGAATCCATGATGCTTAACTGAGCTGTTTTTCTCCCTTCATAGCTTTGTGAAACGCTTCCTGGGTCCCTGATCCTGTCCTCATTGCCAATATTAGCTAACATGCATTGGTTTTGGTGTAAATCACCCCTCACTTTTATTATTAACAAAAGCTGGGAGTGCAATGCGTTGCAAGCGACACTTAATATACGTAGAGTATTGTTTAATTGACAATTTGAACACACAAATTAAAATCCAGTGTGTTTATTTGTGCATAGTATTATCAGACATGTAAGAAGTCTAGATGCTGTGTTACCTGTTGATCATCACTGTCGTCATACATTTTTGCCCTACGGCATTAGCAGGGGATTAAATTCCGCGTAAGCCTTCAAGACATGGAACAATGTGCGTCTTTCAATCCGTAGTTACCTGTAGGGGTTTAATCAAATTAATCTAACTGATCTAATCATTTAGAAGAATTAATAAAAGAACTGATGGCTTTTTTTTTAACACGGAAGTTTTTGCATAATATTTCTCAGTTGATCATGCATCTGTTAAACTGTAAAATGTGTTTTTTTTTTATTAACAAGTATTAATGATTCATCTTTAAATTGTTGTTCAATACCTTGTTCAACCATCAGTTAAGAAAACTGCAACCCCAGTAAACTGATGTCTAACAAATTTGCTTTGAAAAGAGGCAGCATACTGTATGTTTAGTGCATCTGTAATGTAAATGTACAGTAAACAGAAGACCAAGTATTTTAGCAGTTTGCTGCTGTTTAAATTTACTAAAAGTATATATATATAAAAGCAAAACATAATTAAAACCGAACGAAAAGTTAGGCTAGAGAGCCACCAGAACGGGCCAGCGCACCCACTTACCTCTCAGCTCTGATCACAGCCCGCATTGCACTGCGTTCCCTCCGATCCTTCAGCACCGCTCGACCAGTCCCACCATCTTTTAGGGATCAAGGTAGACCTGCAGTTTGTTTCCTGTTCTGGCAATCTTTAAATGACAACTCAAGGCTTATCTGTTTCAGTCAGTCTTTGACTGATGGTACTTACAATAGTTAGTAACCTATAACTATAAATCACTTTTGTAATTCTAAATGCCTTTGGATAAGCCAAATGTTGGTGTTTATTCCATACTAAATGAATCAGCAATAACCCAATTGCTTAAAGTATTATGGACAAAAACAGAATACAAGATAATTTTTGCTGGTCTGTCAGCATTTTTCTACATCTTTGTTTTCAAATCAATTTTGTTGAAAAGCTAATGTCCCTGGTAAAGTCATCCCTATGAACAGAGCAGTGAAACCATCACAGCATCGACATTTCCTCCATCAAATGGGATCAGGGACCCAGAAAGTGTGTGTGTGAGAGATGTCTGTGCTTATCTGTAGACGGTGCAACTTGTTTTTTGGTGTGTGGGACATTGTGTGTTACTTGTTGTTGATGCCAAATTAATGTGTATATTTTCTTCCCTGCTTTGTGTTTGACCTTAAACTGTGAGAAGGCGAGACCGCAGTGCACACATCCCTGACTGCTGTTACCAAATGAACTGTGATCAAGCTTGAATTTAAACTTAATTTAGCTTGAAATTAACTATTAATAGCTGTTCAATTTCAAACAGAAGACGTAGTGATTTTTATGCTTTAGAAAGCAAGATCAGCTAAAATCAGTGTGACTGCATTAAAGTAGTTGGAAATTAACCAAAAATATGGATGGGCGATCAAGTTCATGATACATAGACATGATATATTAAATGATGTATTTTTATTTTGCACTGCTTCCTTACAGCTATAGAAATTGATTGGATTGAAAAAGGAAATCTAAAAAGTTATTTAATCACCTGTGAAGCGCTCAGAAAAGCTTTTTTGTGATTTAATCTTAATATTTACTAATCCAGAGAAATTGCCCAGTCCAATCAGACAAATTTGACACAAAAACTGTTGCTGCTCTTCTTTTTGTGTGTGTGTATGTGTGTGTATGTTTTTGAGGGGTGCTCCAAAGTCCATGTGTAAAGTGTGATCATGTGTGTCTGGGTGAAGTGTTACTTTTCTTTTTCATTCTTTTGATTTGGGTTGTCCCGGAGGAAGCGAGTGCTGATGAAATAAAATTTTTCGGTTTTATTTTGGCCTCACTAATCCGCATGCCCTCTTGCTGGTTCCTATCCTAACAGGGGGTGTCATTTGATCAAGTCAATAATCTGCTGATTGAGCCTGCTCGAATTGAGGAGGAAGAGGTCTGTACCTACTCTCTCCATCCGGCTGTCTCTCTCTCTCTTGTCCTTATTTTCTCCCTTTCTCACTCTCACTGGAGGGGAAGAAACAGACCGCTGGATAATTGAGGCCAATGACTAGGAAATTGCTAATCATCACTCAACACATAAGCCACAAATATGATGGAACCCTGTTTGAAAAACAGCGATGCACATTATTAAGCGTAATCTCATATGCTGAATCTTGTCTATGTACTACCTTTTTTTTCTATTGTAGATTAAATCTTTCATTGACTTTTTAAACCAGGGTTCCATGATACCTGTGGCTTGCATGTTTCCTTGTGTGTCTCACTTCTTTTCCTTCCGTCTCTCACTCACCTGTCAGACTCTGTGGCCCAGAAACCAGTATTGCCAAGGCACTGTAATATCGACATGAGCGTTAGCACCGTTCAACAGGCATATTAGCTTGACTGAGGTAATGTAAAAAAATAAATAAATAAATAGCACAACAGTACAGTAGCCTTTTAAGAAGACATCTTGAACTCGTACGTTTTATACATTCAAAGGTATTCAGACATTGTTATGGTTACAACACACTCATCGTTCTCTCTTCATTAATATTCTACAGGCCATATTTTTATTTATTCAAGTTATTTATTTATTTTTTTGGTTAAATGGAGTTGTTTACGACTAAAAATAAACCACATTTGAACAAATGTTCAGACTCTTCGTTGTAACAGAGTGGCGCATTTGAATGATTTGAGGGACTATTCCCATTGCCCTGTGCAGGACCTCAGATGATCTGTCAGGTTGCACTCCGTGGTCTCCCGACTGTGTATGACGCTTTATTGATTAGGCATAGGAGATTTTAAAGGTATATTTCTGTAAACAATTAGATGTTTTACAAAAAAAGAGACCAAGCATGAAAAATCCTGGTTCCATCCTCATCACAACGTCTTCTCTCAAACCTGTGACAAAAGCAATAAAAGAATAATTTTAGTAATTAAAATAATTAAAAGACTTTGAATGATAAATTCTAAGCATCAAGAGAAAATTTACTAGTGTTCATTGTTTAGAATCCTTCTGTACATCAAAAATATTTTATTTGACTGTAATGCTTTTAGTCTTTTGAGGAGCTTGTTTTATTCTGTTGACACTTTTGAAAGTTTTTAAACAAGTAAATTAAAATTTAGTTTTAAGGTTCTTAGAAAAAAATTAATATTAAACATCTAGTTTTAATAACAAAAACTGACTCTCGCCATGAATATAGCCGTAGAAGCTAGCATGGCTGGAAAAATTGTTACCTACTTCAATTTAAAATGGCATAATAAAGCCATAAACTCTGAAATCTGGCGTTTATAAAGTCCCTGAGTGAGATTGCTTATCCTTCTAGCAATGTGCTGTACAGGCTGACCTAAGCAACAAGCAGCTGGCTTTTTGAATCTGACGATGACCGAATTTTTTATCTAATCAGCATGTACAAGCTAAAACTTTTTTTTTTTTTTTAGTTTAAGAACAGATTTCACAAAACTGCTTTCTCTAATAACTAGAGACCTCAAATATTTATGCTTCAAGGATGTCACCTGTGTCTAGTCTCTCATTTTCCTTCGTATGACATTACATCAGTAATTGCTTTAATTGCAGTTATAATCATTATAGTTGTTTAAATCACTGAGAATATTTTGAAAAACTTGAACCAACTATGTTAGTCAGAATACATTATGATCAGGTCTAAAAATTAAAAAAACAAAACAAAAAAAAACTGCTGCTTAAAGTGTGATTAAACAAAAGAAAAAGTTGCATACTCCACCAGTTCATAATCAGGATCCAGAGTGTTTTTGGTAAATTGCTGGTAGGTTTGCTCTCTACTTTGCACCCTGAGGGTCTTTTAGATGCTTTTTTGGCTACAAGTTGTTGTGTGCCTTTAACTAAAGAGTCAGTAAACACCTGGTATATGATAGTGCTACAGGGAAGGTTCTCCCATCTACAAACTGAACCTGTCAGTGATGTTTAGGGTTCTTGGTCACCTTCCTGACTAAAGCTTTGCTTCTTCAGATGTGTCTGAGGTCCACACGATTGCTGTGACCATGTAAAAATGGTGAAGATTCTCATAGACATGTCGACAATGTTTATATTCATGCTATAAACTTAGTAAGCCTAGTTTAAAGGAACAAGTCATATTTTATCTTGCCGAATGGTTCATTGGCCTGATTTAATTATCCTGTTCTTGATGCTACGCTTTAGTTCTGTCTCCTTAGTTAAGCCTAAAGATTTTTGTTGGGACTGAATTTCAGGGCACCCTACTTCCTGAGTCCAGACTGTTCTTCACCTTCATCATCAACATGGCCATTGCTGTATAATCATTTTGAATAAAGAGATCACAGCCTGTATGGGTTTATTTATTTATTTGTTTATTTATTTTTTAAAACTCTTTTGGCTTTCCATTGGCAACTTTTTGACATCAACACAAGATTTAATTTCTATTTTATGTTGGCAAACCTCTAAACAACCATAAATATCCAAAAAAAATAGTAATGTTACTCTCAGCAAATGTGTAAATTGTCAAGTAAATCAATTTTGCAATTTCGCCGTTAGCTTCTAACATTGGAACTCTTAACTAAAAAGATTACCACTGAAACCCTCAACACAGACCTTTTTAGTAAACATTATGAAACATTTCAAAATACAGGCTCAGTACTGTAAGTTCTCAATAGTATTTTATCTATATACTGGAGCTTTGTATTGTTGAATATTTCACCGTCAGGGAAAGAGCTAACGTGTTTCATAGGTCTACCAGCATTCTCCCGCTCAATCAGGTTAATAACATACAGTATGAAAGCTTAATCCTTTTTGTTTATTATAATATGCAGCATGTTGTTTTCAGGACGCAAATGTGCATCATTTATCACAGTTAGATGACTATGACGTAATTAATAATAGGCAATTGTTCCCCTCTCCCAATTTTGTTGCTCAGAAGCACACATGTCAAAACATTATGGAATTTCAAACTCTGACTTCCTAAATCCATGTTAAGTCGAATACTCGGGGGGGCGGGG
>JAAGKR010002558.1:0-58102 GCA_011419295.1 Clarias macrocephalus | reverse complement strand
CCCGTACTTTCTCCAGAATGATTGTCAGGGTCTTTCCACATTTCTCACAAGTGTTATCAATTAACAATGCAAGAATATCACACATACATACAAACACACTGATCAGCCATAACATTATAAGTCAGGTTAATTGAACAACATTGATCGCCAACTATATATTAGTAAACTGGCGACAGGGTTATGGGCACCCAAGACTCGCCCATACTTGCCGGGACCAAAGGACAACCCGTCAAGTCCAATCCTACTGAAAAAAGTTGATGCAGCATAATTCGCTGAAAAATCAGACACCTCCAGAGGTGCTGTGAGCCATGCCATGAGAGATCAAAGACGCCCCAGTGGCACAACGAGAACCCAGAGTCTAGGTAATTTTAATGTTATGGCTGATCAGTGCATATTTTCCCTGCATTTGTCACATAGTGAGATAGGAACATTGTGTTAGTACGTCTGTTGGACCTTGTTAAAATTAAACGTGGAAGTTTCACTGGCCCAGACTGTCACGCTCACTACATTACAGCACTTTTCATTCCTTTGTTCTCCTTTCTTGTAGACCTCTATGTCGTCCAAGTGTAGTCTTCACGTCTATTTTGCATGATTTGCTTACCAGCATCTGTCGTGTACTTTTTATTTATTTATTTTAAATGATCAACTAACGTGCTTGATGCTTTGAAGCAACATTGTTTTCTCACATATTAACCCACTTAGCACGTGCCCGTCTCTGTATGTGTAATGTAGTCAATATGTCGATGTCATGTCATTGTTGTTGAGTCAGTTGAGTCAGTAAACAATGTTTTTTACACATTGTTTAACCTCGTAACAAATGTTGATCCGAAGGGGCTAAATCATCAAAGGACTTTAAAGTGATTTGATCTGGCTAGTTTCAGTTATCCTCGTCGTCTCAAGTGAAGTCGTGACTTATTGCATGCATTTTGCTAGGTGTCTACGTGAACCGGATCAATACAAGACTCAAAATCCCATCCCAACATTCAGGGCTTCCTTTCCTTTAATTCGATTATTTGCAAATTAGCATGTATCGTTTTTTGTGTTTTTTTTTTTTTCTTAAGAAGTTCAATTGTCTAGAGCAACGCAAATGGTTAACTTAAGGATGCTTAGTGTTCTATTCACTGACATGCACGTTTTGACTTTGTGGTTACATGCGAGTAAAAGAGAAAGGAAATAAACCCATTCTGAATGTTTTATTTGGATTTTCTACCACCGTGACTCAGAGTTCACTGAGCGGTTGCTCCCTGTAGATAAACAAAGCCTACTATTTCAAAAGCGTTTAGTTGAATGAAAAGTGGACATTAATTAGAAGGAATAGTTTGTCCAGTGTTCAGTCTTTAATGATTTAACCCCGTGTTCGTGGAGGTAAATAAAGAGAATTTGTTGAACGTCTGACCCCTACACTTTACTCTTAGCTGGTCCTGAGCATCCTGAGACAAACTGGTGGATTAGGCATCAGTATAGCTGGGGGTAAAGGATCCACCCCATACAAGGGAGATGATGAGGTATGTTTGTTATTAGAAATGTTATCTTTTTATTATTATTTTATTTTATCATTTGCATGAAGGTTAAATTTTTGTGTTTGTTTTTCTGTAGGGTATTTTTATTTCCAGAGTGTCAGAAGAGGGTCCGGCTGCACGAGCTGGAGTCAAAGTGGGAGACAAATTACTTGAGGTATTAAAACACAATAGCTTGACGACAGAGTAAAGAGACTATGCATCACAGTATGTATTTTTGACTTTGCTCACTGGGGGGAAAGAAAGTTTTTAAAAATCCTTTTGGAATTTCATGGGTTTCTGCATTAATTTGTCATAAAATCTGATCTGATTTTCATCCAAGTCAAGACAAATATAATGTCCCTAAAATAATAATAACAAAAATTTCTGATCTTTCATGTCGTAATTGAACACACTAGTGGAAAAAGTAAGTGAACCCATGGAATCAATAACTAATTTCAAATGGAAATTTCCTTGGAATTAATTAATTTCAAAAGGTTCACAAAGGTTGTTTTTTTTGCCACTGTGTGTGTATACAGTATATATAAAACACTTGCTCTTTTACCTCCCATGCTCCCAGGTAAATGATGTAGATCTACAGGGAGCGGAGCACCACACAGCGGTGGAGGCCTTGCGAAGCTCAGGAGCGGCGGTGACCATGATTGTACTGCGTGAGCGGATGGTAGAGCCTGAGAACCCTATCACCACTACACCCCTGAGACCAGAGGATGATTACTTCCCTCGGGAGAGGAGGTCCACTGGCCTTCCATTCAATCTGGAGCCTGGATCCACTGCTATTAACACAGGCCCCTGCCAACGCCTGGCCACCTGCTTAATCCGGAACGACAAGGGCTTAGGCTTCAGCATTGCTGGGGGAAAAGGCTCCACACCATATCGGACAGGAGACACGGTAATTCACAAACAATTACATGTTTGGTAAATGCTTGGTGCTGGCTTTTTGTCTCACTTGAGAAGACAAAAAGATAACATAAAAAAAGATAACATGAGAAGATAAACATTGCACCATACGTATGTTTTTCATACATACAGTATGTTTAACGTTCTCTATATGATTATTTTGACATGGATGAAACATTCACCTTGTGATCTCCATTTTCTTTGATGTTTCTGGTCAAAAAGCATATCGTTTTCATGAACATGATTTACTGCAGGGGAATCTAATTCTCTTTAGGTGTTGGATTCTTTTTAGTGTGTGTTTGGTATAATATAAATAAAATTAATAAATGTTTTACTTTTCTGTTGTACATTATAACAGTAAATTGTGTACGAGAGCCATTCAAGTCAAATCAGGAATCGTGATTAAGTTTCTCATGATTGAAGGCGAAATAAAAGCGATTGGAAAGGATTCAGCTAGTTTGGTCCAGATACAGTCTTACAACGCACATGAACTGCATTCCTCTCTTTACGTCAGCAAAGAGTTCATTTTAGCTAATTTACTGAAACTGCTCTCCCAATTGGATATTTCATAGTGATGTTAATAAATAAATTGCACAGGTATACTGTACATCTGTTCACATAATATTGCCTGTAAAAGCTTTGCTCCAACTATTCCTGCTCTTCCTCTGCAACATTTTCCAGTTTATAGGTTTGTGGTGCCACCAAGGCAACAGAGATATGAATAGCAAGCCTTGACATCTGAGCACGAGCTGGTGTTTAAGGCAGGGTAGACGAGAAGGGTATTTTGGGCTCATCACACAAGACCCACGTGTGTTACTGCCCTCTTGCTCTCCTTGCATAAATAAAAATCACTAACATTTGAGGGGCTGTTGAAGGAGACAGCAATTGCGTGGGCGCTCAGTGTTTGCTGAGTAAATGTAAGTGCTGCTTTGTGCTTGTGTTACGATCAGTATGGGGATCTGATGCATGGTTATGATTTATTTATTTATTTTCCAGGTGTGTTGCTCTTTTTTTTTTTTTTTTTTTTTTTTTGTAATAATGATTACTAATTTAAGTTTGCGTAATGATGTGTATCTTTGATACTTAAAATCTTCTAATTATAAATGTTTTACAGTAAACTAGTTTGTATAATAACACTTAATAACTCTTCTTGTGTTTAATAGCATTATGGGTAATGTAGGAATCTATGAAACTTATGCATTTAGCATCCACTTCATTAGCAACACCAGTACACTTGCACATTCATATAGTTACCTGATCAGACAGCAGCACTGTGCACAATCAAGAGCTTCAGGGTGTATTGTTCAAAAAGGGAAAAGGTCCGATGTCTGTTACCTTGTTTGTGGTATAGTCGTTTGCACCAGATGGACTGGCTTGGCCTGAGTAGGGTTTTTTTTTTTTGGGGTGTGAGATTTTCACACACAACAGTGTGGTACCAGCAAACTACCCTATGAGCAAAGTCACAGAGATGTTTCATGCAAATATTCACTGAAGCTCTTAATCTGTATTACAGAGCATAAGACATGTCTCAATATAAACTGTTCAAAGAAGATTATTGCATTTTTTTGGATGCCTTAAGCATAGTTTTACATTGTAGAGAGAAATAAAAATCAGGAACGACCATTGAGTAGAAAGTGATCCCAAACCTCACCTTTGGAGGGGTAGTGTACATTGTATGGTAAAATTGTCTTTGGTTCTTCCTTATAATCATCTGCCATTTATCACCAAAAAGTAATATTTGTGAAAAGTATAATATATATAATGTTGTTGTCAATCATACTTCTGTAATAACAATTTTGATCGTGATTAGGACTGAGGCGAAAACAGACATGTGAAGTGATAGACACAGTGAAATGTCCGAATGCGGTTATAAAACATATATGCACTCTTTGAACATTGCTTGACAAATAAATCTAATTAGTGACTCAGATTGAACTGTTGTATAAAAATGTATAATCCTTGCTTGAGAGTTCACAACAATCACCATCGTACATTCCATGTTGTACATTCGGACTTAAAAGCCATGTGTTGTTGGATAATAAAATATATTATTAAAAGCACAGCTGTGCGTAAAACTCTGTGTGGGCTTGTAGTAATACCTGGTCGGGATCTCACTGATGTTTTTCCTCCATTTTAGGGAATCTTCATCTCTCGCATTGCTGAAGGAGGTGCAGCACACAGAGACAACATCCTTAACGTGGGAGACAGAGTCATATCAGTGAGTGAAGTGCTGTCACTCTCTCTGTCTCTCTCTCTCTCTCTCTCTCTCTCTCTCTCTCTCTGTGAAATCGTGTCAGAAGTGAAATCACTGATATAAAAGAAGAAACTTACTGTATGTAAGATTTAGTCTGGTCTGCTGAGAGTCTATTTCAGTAAAAAATTATGCTTCTGCATGCTCTCAAACTTCTGCCTTTTTCCCCCCTTCTTGTTTTTGCTGAAGACGACAAATGGTTGTGTTGTAAGTGTGTAATTATGTGCAAACCTCCAACCCCACCCCCAAGCTATTCTGCATTTATTTATTTATATGTGAATGGATTTCAGATTTCACCTGCTCTTGATCTCTCCTTGACCTCTTTTTAAAAATTCTTGCTCTTTCACTGTCCTCGCATGGACACTAACTCTCCTTGCTTGCCTGGTGGTGGTCACTGTGGTGAGGGTGGGTTGGGCCGGGGTCCGTAGGTCAACGGGTAAGCGGTTGCTTGGTTACCGTAGCAGCCGCCGATGGTAAGCGCCGATACTGAATGGTCAGCGCTGGTCTCTGTCACTGATGCAAAAGCAAAAATGAAGAAGTCAGGAGTAGTAAAAATGCTAGGATGGGCAGTGAGTGTTTGTATAATGATTAGATTATTTTGTTGCCTTTGCCAGTTTAAGGCATTATTTGAAGAGTTGTGCTTAAAATCGGTAAAGGCAAAACTAAATGTTTTAATATTCTAACGCTTGCAGGCATTAATTAGGTAATTATGCAGGCTAATTAAATAGATAAGTATGTGAAATAGGGATGAATGATCATAGTTGTTTTTCAGCCAGGTTTTGAGAAGTTTGCTGCAGTGGTTATGCTCTCCCCCTTTCGCTCGCTCTTCTCCCATCACTTCTGGTGGCTGGATCTTTTCTTTTCGTTTTCACTCTTTTTTTCCCCCCACCCTTATTCAGGCCAATCTCTTCCCTAAACAAACTCCTGCTTTGGGCCGCATGCATGCGCATTACTGGGGAAAAAATCTTTACAATTATACCATAAATATGAGAATGCTTGCAGGATATCTCATTTTCTGGTTAACTGAGCGTGCTCTTCTTATGAACTACATAAGCCCTGTAACATTAGTTTCAACTAACGTCTGCCAAAATGTATGTGTAAATGTATTGTTTAACAGAAAATACCTGCATCTGTTAGAGAGTAAGATGTGATGATGATGGTGATGATGATTAGCCTCTAAGCATGACCTGCTGCCTCCATCTAGTCCAGCACTGCTGGACTTTCAATACTGCCCTTATTCTCCGTTCACCTCCTGTGGTGTGTGACTGTCGCTTTAGATCAATGGTGTAGACATGACAGAAGCCAGACATGACCAAGCAGTAGCGCTGCTTACCGGCACTTCCCCCACCATCTCACTGCTAGTGGAGCGGGAACAAGCGAGCACGGGCGGCTCACCGGGCCGAGCGCGCTCCCACTCGCCACCACCTCCGGAGCCCTCAGACTCACCAGAGCAAGACGAGACCGGAGATGAACGCCTGGGGAACCATCTCAGCTGTCCTATGGAGGACGAGTACCCCATAGAGGTGAGAACACAAGTACAAGTTAACATTAAAAATATATATATTTAGAAACCAAAATATACTTATAGATGACAGAAAGTAAAGGTATTTATATGTCTGAGACATAGCATGGTTTAGAAATGAGTTTATTTAGTAGTGAGGATTGATGGAAGTTTTAGGGTTATAAAATACTGCATAAAGCCACTTTGCTTATTACTGTCAGCTTTTTTTTTTTCCCTTGGAACCTTACATAAATGCATCCCAGAGAAAAAGTGTGCACGGTACAAACTCGTGTTTGTGACCGTGTTGTGATAAAGTTGTATGAAATCATTTTAAAAGCATTAACTGCATCAAATTTAATCTTTTGATTAGAGTGGAGCGATGTGTTTCATTGAGTAGTTAAAAAAAAAAAAAACTCAATTTGTAACATCATTGAGTATTTAAGTTTTAAAATAAAACATTACATTACCTTACATCATATCTTGTCCAAACACAGGAAGTGACACTGGTTAAAACAGGTGGTCCTCTGGGTCTAAGCATCGTGGGCGGCAGTGACCACGCGAGCCACCCATTCGGCATCAGTGAACCCGGAGTGTTTATTTCAAAGGTAACTCTTGCCAAGCTTTTTCACCAGATAACGATATAATAATGTTTTGTTTGCATTTTTTTTAAACTGATGTATACATGTGATTAGGTGATCCCTCATGGCTTGGCTTGTCAGAGCGGTTTACGTGTAGGTGACCGCATCCTAGAAGTAAACTCCATCGACCTGCGACACGCCACCCACCAGGAGGCCGTCAAAGCCCTGCTCTCCAACAACAAAGAGATCCGCATGCTAGTGCGCAGAGACCCCTCGCCCCCCGGCATGCAGGTGTGTACATACACTCACACACACGCACACATACTTGTCAGAGCAGGTGGAGCAACAGGTGTACGTTCTCAGACACAGTGGTCATGTTTGAAAATGTTCAGTGTGGAAATTAATTTCTCGTCCTCGATGCGTGTAGGAAATTATGATTTGCAAGCAGCCTGGAGAGAAGCTGGGCATCAGCATCCGAGGAGGAGCCAGAGGGCACGCAGGCAACCCCTTTGATCCAACAGATGAAGGCATCTTCATCTCCAAGGTAAAAACAATCTTCAGTTTGCGCAATCATGCTTACCAGACTGATTTGTCGGAATGTAAGATGTGTATAGATATGTGTATGTGTATATATATGATGTATATATGTGTGTGTGTGTTGTGTTTAGGTGAGCTCTTGCGGTGCCGCAGCACGAGATGGCCGCCTGAAAGTGGGTATGAGAATCCTGGAGGTGGGCAATCACAGTCTCCTTGGTATGACTCATACGGAGGCAGTCAGAGTCTTGCGTAGCACAGGAGATACCCTGATGATGCTGGTGTGTGATGGCTTCGACCCCAGAAACGTCGCAGGCATGGAGGTAAATCCCCGAAACCCTCAGAGCGCGCACACACACACACACACACACACACACACACACACACACACACACACACACACACACACACACACACACACACACACACACACACCAGTGAGACACCAGACACTCAAACAGGTTTCTCTATCTCTCTGTGTTTTTTGCCCAGGCATCTCCGGGTATCATCGCAAACCCGTTCGCTGCTGGAATCGTTCGAAAGAACAGCATGGAGAGCATCTCCTCCATAGACCGAGATCTGAGCCCAGAAGAGATGGACATCATGCAGAAGGTGAGCTGTTTGTACATCAGTCAGTAGAACGTTTCTAAGGGCTAGTCAGAGTTAGGAATGAAAAAAAAAAAAAAAAAGCAACCATGTTGCCATTTTCTTCCAAAGGAGGTTGAGATGGTGAGAGAGACGTCTCAGTGGGAGCGGGAGGAGATGGAGAAAGTGGTGAGTGAACTCAGAAACGCAGGGTTCTCCTAGGTTTGTCATAGACCACATGGGTTGAGGACAACAGCAGTAGCTTTTTTCCAAATTCCTGACATCATACGCTTTCCCTTGTGACTTGTGCTAATGTGTATGGGTTCTGTCCTTTCTCTTTCTCTTTTATCCCCTCTTTTCCACCCCCCCTTTTTTTCCTGATTGGACTTGGGTGTCATTCTCACTCACCCTTTCATTCATTCATTTTATTAATATCTCTTTATTTTCCTCATTGCAATATTCACCCATCCATTCCCCACATGATTTCTTTCCCCATTGTTTGAATGGACGTGTGTGTGTGTCCTTCCATCGGCCATTACTTTTTGGTCTACAATCTCGTGTGTGTGACTGGTCACCCCCTACCTCTCTTCCTTTCCCTCCCTCCCTCCCTCCTTTTTCGCTGAAGGAGCGTATGCGCTTGGAACGTGAAGCGGCAACTCGTCTGCTCGAGGAAGAGACTGAGGTGAGGCTTTTATGCCCCTGCTGCTTCAGGATGGCCCTGGAGATTTTCGGGCAACACTTTGCTTTGGAGTTGGCTTGCAGTTGCACATCGTCTTATTCCTTATAAAATGCTAAACTTTAGTTTTGCCATTTTGAACAACTTTTAATTGCAGCACTTACAAAGTGGTAATGATAATGTTATGTTCTGTTTGTCATTTTTCTGCAGAGCATGAGCACTGGACCTCTGAAACTTGACTACAAAACACTGGCAGCTCTTCCCACAACCAGCCTCCAAAGAGTCAATCGGGTGAGCACGAGACTGACGCAGTTTCCATACAGGACTGTTTCCCTGATTCGTTTTCAATTCAAATTCAGTTTCATTTGTATACAGCGTTTAACAATGGCCATTGTCTTAAAGCAGCTTCACAGAAGAAAAGCTATGGAAATGTGTATGAAATTTAAGAAAATGTGTATGAGTCATAATGCTCAGATTGTTCCCTAATGAGCAAGCCGAAGGCAACGGTGGCAAGGAGAAGCCCTATCACCATCAAGCTGCCACTGGACCTCTTAACTTAATGGCCTTAACCATCTCTGCATTCTGTTTATAGCATCAGGGATATGTGAAGACAGAATAATAAATAAACATTAAAAATATAGATTATTTATTATTAAATAAATACAAATTTAATATAGTTGTTTGCTCACTTTTAAATATCTTTTGGAAATTAGTAATCTCAGAAGCCGAACATACAGCCTTCATTTGTCTTATACATTATATACATGTCTTTTCTTTGTGTATCCTAGCTTGTGGCGGGTCAGAGTTGCAGGGTCAGCCATTATACAATGCCGCTGGAGTAGTTAGGGCTTTACTCAAGGATACAACAGCGTCAGCTTGGCAGTGCTGGGCCTTGAACCCCTGACTTTCTGATCAGTAACCCAGAGCTCCTACTGTCCTAAATACCTAAATATAGTAGTTGCACGGCTCAATCATGTCTTTATTTGTTTATATACATTTACACAGTTACACAACATACACAAGACACAGTTGTTATTTTAAGACACAGAGAGGTCAGCCGTTCTAGATTAATTCTTGCAAGAACAGTACTCTCAAGTGCATTTGCGAAACCGATCAAGCACCATGATGAAACTGGTTCTCATGAAGACCATGAGATCAGGAACAAAAATTTACCTCTGCAGCAGAGAAGTTCATTTAGAGTTACCAGCCTTAGAAATCATTAATTAACAAACAGCACTTCAGATTAGAGCCGTTATGAAGACTTTACAGAGCATAGGTAGCAGACGCATCTCAATATCAACTGTTCAAAGAAGATTATTGCATATTTTCGCTGCCTTCAGCATTGCTTTACAACGTAGAAAGAAATAAAAATCAGGAACGACCATGGAGTTAGAAAATTATCCCAAACTTTTGAGCAGTAGTGTTTGCATACATTCTGGTTTAAGTAGTTTAAAGAAACATTTCTTAGCCAGACTCAGGCTTTAAATGTATTACTCTAATCATTATTATTCACCAAAGCTTTTACGGATCAGAGTCTAAATCTGGTCGTTTAATCCCTTAAGTATTAATTAACTTCTCAAATGACCAAATGTTGTTTGTTGGTAATAATAATCTAGTAATAGATATGCAGAAATATTTTTGGTTGAATTTAACTTTTTTAGTCGAAATTAAGGATTATCGGATTTGAGGTTTGATCAGTTGTGTTTTTTGGTAACTGTTGTGGAGGAGTTTCTCATTCTCAGGAGTAAACTGTACAGAGTATTGAGAAGACAGCTGACAAGTGCTCAGAAGTTATTTTAAAAAAAAAGTATGTGACTGACTGGTTGGACATGCCGGTCATGGGTGGGTGGGCCACAGAGGAGGAAGGTTCCCATGATAGAATTTAATCACTCCTCTTAGCCTTTTCTATTAGTGGAGGAAGAGCAAACCAGAAATCTGTGAACCTGTACTTCTCTTTAAAGTGAGTTTCTGTCTTAGTTCTTTCAAATCCTTTTTTCTTTATTCTTCCTTCGCTTTTCATTTGTGCTCTACATTTTACTTTTGTCTGCCTTTTGTTCTTTTTTTTTTTTTTGTTCTACTTTTGTTTGTAGTAGGTTATGTGGATTTTGATCTATCGATTCTTAGATTTTAATATGAAGTACAGTCTGTTCTTTAAAGGTTGTTATTCTTGCTATTTCTTTTATTTTCAAAAACATGAACATGGCATTATATTTACTTATTGCATTATAAAGAACCTACTATGAGTTTATTCTGGTTTCTTATGTGATTTCGAACAGTGTTAAATGTATATTTCACTTTGCACATAGATCGTGTTTGTGTTTTTAAGCATTTAGTCTACTTCGGGCATGCAGCTGTTGGCAAAGCTATTAAAGGAGAAGGAGATAGTGGAAGAAGAAGAAAGAGACAGTTAGGCTGGATGAACTTGAGAGTCCTCTAAATACATTTTTATCAGGATTTGCAGTGTCTTTTTGAGTTTGAGGATTTTTCTTAGTTATTATATATAGACTACATATTAAACTATATGCAGTGGGGTTGTACAAAGAAATGTACTCCGCCACTTGCTACTTATCATGATGTTTGTATTAGGTATTTTCAATTAATATTTTTTGACAGAAGGCGTTGGCATTTTAGTGACTCTAAAAGGTGAGCTTTTTTTCTGTGTTGTATTGATTAAATGCATCCGTGGCCATAATGCAGCCGTGGAGTTTGACATATTGTGCAGCTGTCTTTAGTCAAAGGTCTTTGGGTTGCATTCCTCTCCACTGACCTTGTTCCCCTTAGCACAGAGTACCAACCCCCATCCAATACAGCACCACTGTTATCAAGGTGACTATTTTCAGTGTGGTGGTATAGCCCAGGCTGGATTTGGAAGTCTCAAATATAGAAGTCAGGAATTGTACAGCTGAGAGATCTTTAAGCATGCACATAATGAAAGATGATGCAGATATTTACCAATAGTGAGACATTTTGTGTGGAATTTGTTAGCTGTAAACTGTGAGATCTCTCTCCAATATGGGAAAGCCATATACAGTACAGAAATTAGATTGGCTGTTAGAATATTCAAACTTATGTTTTTATCTTTTTGTTTTTTGTTCCTATTATTTACATTTTTTATTTTTTTGCACTTGTATTATTTTCACTTTTACACCCCACTCTCTCTCTCTCTCTCTCTCTCTCTCTCTCTCTCTCTCTCTCTCTCTCTCTCTCTCGATCTTCAGCTATCTTCTTCCTTTACTGAATCCCGTCCCATGGAGACTGCTCTTCAGGCCAGGCCGTCTGGCACTATAGAAGCCCTGTGCTTTGAGACAGCTCACGCAACCCTGTACCATGTAGATACCCCTGACCTTCCCTCATCCGCACTGTGCCCAATTGCAGCCTCAGAAGCACCCAAACAAACTACAGCTATGCCACAGGACCCCAGTCCAGCACCCACAGTCGCACAGGAAACACAGGAAGAGGAGTGCCTTGTGGACTCTCAGCCTATCTGTTTCAAAGAAAATCCCTTCCTGATAGCTAATCGTAAGAACAAGGGCCGCCCCCTCGAGGAGCGCACACTTTCAGGGCCGCCCACAGGCTATGGCAGACAGGGGAACCTTCAGACCTGGTTGTATAATAAGGCAAGCCTTTGGGCAGTGTGTTTTGTGGTGGAGTGCTTTTTTTTTTTTAAACAGCATGGCCTGTTGCCTTTTTTCTCTGGGAATGCTTGTTCAGATGAGCTTGCGCATTGTAGGATTATGAATCATACCATTTGGCGAAAAAAAAAGAATGAATAAATCAACCAAGACTAATTTAAAATAGTAGCATGTTTGGTGAACCTGCCAAAGCCAAACACTGAAGCCACTCACAATTGAATGTTCACATCAAGGGATTGGAAATGCGTGTAATATGAAATCAGCAGGTATTGGTAAAAAAAAATGGGTGAGAGGGCATGTTAAGCCTTCACTGTCTAGACTTGGCAGCAAGATTTTAAAAAGGACAGTACAAGCACAAACTATATATTTCCTGTTTAGTTTTGCAAATGCTTATTATGACTACATTTATTTATTCTTAAACTTGTTTGTGGAAAAGAAAAAAAAACTGTTGCAACCATATATAGCTCAGTGTTGGTATTGATCAACTTTGTGATTTAAAAGAATGTGATGAGATATATAGTGTATAAGTATGTAATGGTCTTAAAAGTCCCTTGATTTCCAAATATAGGACTGGATTACCCTTTTCACATATCGCACGTTGAAACAAATGCAGCGAATAATAATATTTAAGTATGCACGGCTTTAATAAATTCACCCACAGGAGTGATTTTACTGTTCGTTTGCTCACTTTGTCCTGCTTTCCAATATTTTCCATCAGGGTCCATCAGCTGAGCCCCCAAGAGTTGATAGTCCTGTCCGGGAACCACTTTATTCCCCAGGTTCTCAACTGGTGAGTCCATAAATGCTCAGGTCTCATAATCATCTCATCACTGAATCATTCATGTTCCTTTCCATAAAGGGTAATTAATAGGAAATAATTATAAGTTTAATAGAATAGGTATAAGCCATTTCTACCATTTACATATGATGAAGACATAAATCATTTATAAATGCTCGACATTCATTGACACCTCCTTTCCTAGCCATCATTTCGCCAGTCCTCACCCTCAACCCCTGTCGCACAAGGCAGGGAGACTCGATTTGTAAGTGGGCTATCTGAGCACGACCTGCTACTTATGGCTTCCTTTGCTATTTCTCATCATGGTTAATGAAGCTTAAACGGCTCACAAATTTGCCTTGGTGTTATTGACGGACTGCATTGTTGTTCTGTGGATAATGCGAGATCTCTTACAGTTGTATGAGGCTTTACAACCTTTACCTGTGGTGCTGTTTCATGATATGTGATGTAAGAAAATCATTGCACTTTTGCCTGTGACGCAGACCCAGGACTGTAAAACTAGAACACAGCAAAAAATAAATGAATACATTAATGGTAATCTTTGGTACTTTGATTTCTGACGGGCTCTGCTAACGGTCACCGCTCTTGACATTGAATCTAGATGGTGCCTGCGTAATGCTGGTTTGGTGCTTAGGTTTATGCTTTGCTTGTCCTCAGAAAGTAGATCCTGCTCAGGATTTTGTTTCATACCATGCGTCATTTTTGCTTCATTCCAGGCAAGCATTCATTCACCCTCCAATGTGACTCCCAAGGACAGTTCAGCTGTGAGTGTCCAAAGAAGCCAAAACTATTTTAGCTACATTAGTAATCATAAATCACATGTATATGACATACTTCAGCCTAAGAGGTATCATGATGGTGGTGTTACTTAAGTTACATGTATTTTTCTCTTTTTCTAGACCAAGCCCGGTGCCATCCAGCCCATCTCACGGGTGCGGCCTCCTGCCTCTCCCGTCAGTCAGGATGGACACGGTAGTCCCAACCCTTTCCAGCACGGCCCTTCCCCCGTCAACTCCCAGACCACTGTAAGATTCCTCACAAAAGTCTAAACCACATTCCAGCGACACCGTACACCATTTCTCCGCCACCTGTCCTCATGTATCCGATTAAACTAAAAGACACACCTGTTGCCACCTGTCAGATTTCATATTCGAGAAATCGTGGCTCATTTTTTTCGAAGCAATGTTATGTAAATCATAAAAACTTTACACGACATCATTTGAATTGCTCACATCTGAGTAAAAGCGAGAACTAATGAACCAAAAGGAATTTCATAACTCTTAAAGACTGTAAACTCCATTTTGTAAAAACATGAACATTGAATACATATCTGGTTAGCTTGCACTCAGGGTTCTCAGAGCGGTCTATACATTTAAGTACTGCTCCATCTCTAATGCAGTCAGCTTTTTCCACAGTTTTTTCTTAATTTTCTTCCATCTCTGCAGCCACAGAACATGCTTTTTAGCTGCACATTATTGCTTCTCTCTCTCTCTCTTTATCTGTCTCGTCTCATTCTGCTTGGTCCTCTGACCCCTTCTATTCTCCACTCCTTGGCATTTGAACCCTCTGTGCAGCCTCGTGCCCCATCCCCAGATACTTTCAACGAATTTCCCATCAATGTCAAGCAGGCATATAAGGCGTTTGCTGCTGTGCCCCACTCCATGGCTGTGCTGGAGCCCTCACAGGTAGGGTCGAAGCTCCTCGCCGTCCTGAGCATGTCCTGGTTGTTGTGACATCCAGTTACTGGCCACAAAACCTTCTCATTGGAGCTCGTTCTTTAAAGGCTCGTCTGCTCTTGGTTACCATCTCGCATGAGTCATTTACATTCATATTATGGAGTGTACTGTACACCGGCTCTTGTGCACTAAACACTACTGTCCATCTCTTCATTAGTGTCATTGCTGGTCTTTTGTGTTATCTCACAGTGTGCAGTGTTGGTAGAAAAACTCATCCAAGCAGCATTATAAATAATTTCAACATACTAATTTTGTTGTCCACCAGCTGTTTTTTTTTTTTGTTGTTTTTTTATACTTGTATTTGGTTTGTGGAGATTTGTTTCAGCCTTCTTACCTGTAGCACCTTTCTGTCCCATTCTGTCTTTTTGTTAGGAGCTCTATGGTCAGAGGAACAACTTTCACCCAAAGCAAAAACTGTCAGAGGTAAGTCTCTGTCTCCTTCTCTTAAAAAAACAAAAAAAAACAAACCTGTTTCCCACCCTGTGATAATTGTTGACTTTTATTCGCATTGTTCAGTGCAGTGCACTAAACTGTTAAGCAAAGAGGGCATGTCCAACTGTGGTATTGATGGTGTGCCTCTAATGGCTCTTTCAGCCAGAGGAGTGTAATGAAGTGTTTGTAGGTGAGGGTGAAGGAACGGGCCTCAGCCCTCGCCCCTCCCTCTTGTCTGACCGTCGTGAGTACAGGAACATGGCAGCTGTGCCACGCCTGTCTCGCCCCTCCCTGGAGTCATCACAGGTATACGACTTGACGGGGGTCAGCGCTCTGCTTGTGCCCTCTCACTTACAGCTTTACTGAATGACGAGCTCTTTTTTTTTTTTTTTTTTTTTACTTCTGTGGTGGTGGGGCAGATGTTTATCGCCTCAGACAAGTGACCAAGGACTAAGACCTTTCCTAATCGGTGGGCTCTTGATTAATCATTCTGTAAGTTAATGCAGGGAAAAAACGGCTACTGGATTGGTGACATGCATGTGGGTGGAAACCACATCAAGACCTAAGCACTTTCCATTTTTGCATGATATTTATATTTCAAATAATTTAATTCGCTCATGACTTGCCAATTAAAACAATCTTAAAGCTGCGCTTTTGGGACTAAAACTTTCACCATATTCTCCTTCAATGTGTAAATCATGCTCTATAGCATGAGACCTGAAGTGGTGGTTCTCCATTTGTTAATTTTGTATGAGCTGTTTAATAATTGTTGTCTTGTGCTGTGACCATTTGGTATTCTGATCTGCTTCTTTCCCCCCAGCCCCTACAGCCCCCCACATCTGTCGGGAGAGGTACACCGGAGCAGCGGTCTTTCAGAGACAGACAGAAGTACTTTGAGATCGATGTGAAGCAGCAGATACCAGACAACAAACCCAAACCTCGCATTTCTCTTGTAGGAGAGGACGACCTGAAAAAAATGAAGGAAGAAGAAGGTTAGTATTTGTCTCAATTTGTTTTTTTTGTTTTTTTTATTTCAGTACATCAGAGGTTTAAGTGTAGAATGGTGACCGAGAAAATGTATCTGTTTTTGTGACTGAAGTAACTACTTAGATGACGTGGTGCGTTCTTAACAGCTAAGAGTGGTCCATGTTTAGTCAAAATTTGAAGATTGAGCTTTTTATTTATTTATTTGTTCATTTTAAATCAAGTACTTGGGCATATATATGCCCGATCCTATGCTTGAATGTGATTTATAGAAGTATGACCTCCATTTAAATTCCACAGCCAAGAGATTTGAGCAGCATGCACGGGAGTATCTGCTGGATGAGGATGAGGAGGATGACGAGGAAGATTTGCCGAAGCAGCTGGCACAGATGAAGGCCCAGGGCAAGGTTATTCTGGATGGCGTAGAGTACAAGGTTGAGTCTCTGAGCGGCCCCTCTTCTACTCCTCCCAGGCAGTGCTCAACACCTCCAAACTACAGTGCTACGCCTCCCAGCTACTGTGGCAGCTCAGGGTAGGTCACTCAATCCTCTGCCTTTTTATGTGTCATAGCATATTTTATAGACAGCAATGACCATCTGCTACTGGACTAATTTCACACATTTAACTGGGTTAGCTGTGTTTATACCAGTATACTTTTGCCAGCTGTGTCTCCTGCCAATGACTGCGTAGTGAGATATCTTACTCAACTTATTCATAATTATTGGATCTGAAATTTACTGACACAGCTCTAAATGTGATTTACCATTCTCTGAGACTTGCATAGAGAACATCACACAATCGCATACAGATCTGGGGAAAAAGCAAAAAGAGACCACTGCAATTTACTCCAGAAAACTTTCAGAATGTCATCAAGAGAAAGATGCATGATCACAAACCATCAAGCAAAGCTGAGCGGTTTGCTTTTTAGTAAAATGAGTTGAGTATTTAAAATACTGATTACTTAATGTTATTTAGCCAAAGCATTAACACAGTATGTTTTACAGATTATTTGCTTTTTTTTTTGCAAACATTTGAGTTATTAAAACTCTGCAAATACTGTATGATCTTGTGTTATTCTGATGTGTGTTGTGATCTTGTCATTTTAATGTTTAAATATACATATTAAGTAACAATACAGAGGAACTTCGGAATTGCGAGTGTTTCGCAAGACGAGCAATGATTTTTAATAAATTTTGACTAAATTTTGACAAAACGTCAAGTCTTGGATTACGAGTACTGAGTATCATGTATTACGCATACGCTTTTTGTTTTGACACCGAGCGTCACATGATCACAACTGAGCCAATGGTTTTTCTCTCTCTTGCGCTGCGGAACTGTTGTTTTGACCGAGCGTCACATGATCACAACTGAGCCAATGGTTTTTCTCTCTCTTGCGCTGCGGAATTGTGAGCAATCGTCTCCCCTGCTGGGTCTTAGTGCTCTCCTCTTACTGGTATAAACAACATCTCCCTCTCTGTTGAAGCCTGTCATTAGTCATTTTGTCAGCAGTTCATTAAAAAATGAAACAAGACTGTTCATCTCACCAATACATGCACCTGTAAGAAAGACTAAAACCCAGAAAGAAACTGATTATTTTGCAGTGGTCTCACTGCATATTGATCTCGATGTATTTTCATTTTTAAAATTAATAATAAAATTTTATAGCAATTGTCGCTTTGCAAACTGACTCATTTCCTTTGATGTGTTTTGTAGGACTTCCTCTGTAGATGGTAGGGGTGATTCCCAGCGCAACTCAATGGAAGATAGCTTCAGACTGGAGCAGAGACCCAACTCCATGACTGGGTAACTAAAGAAACTTCTGCATTTTTCTCATCTTATGTACCTTAAAAATTTATTTTAAAAAAACGATTTATTACATATCTGTGTGCAGTCTGATACCTGTGTACCCCGGCGAGTCTGCAGCTCCCATCCGTACTGCCAAGGCTGAGCGCAGGCACCAGGACAGGATTCGTATGCAGAGCCCAGAGCTCAGTGTGGCCTCAGACAAGGAACTTTCCCCTGCAGAGAAACGGGCCCTTGAGGCAGAGAAGAGAGCCATGTGGCGGGCAGCCAGGTACAGCAGCAAGCACCACACCACATACAAAGCTCATTGATGACGAACACGTGTCACTCCAGTATCATGGGCCAGAATTCCATGTGGATTTGATTTGTCCTATACTGTATGTTGGAGCTCCCTGCTCTGCATACAAAGCATTCACAACTTAACCTGTGGTTGGAGCCCGTTTTTCCTCTGATTCTCCTTTATTATCGTATACTTTGCCTTTCTTTCTCGTGTGTTGTCTTCCTCATTTATTTTGTCCATGCTCAGGGTTTCCAAAGACACGCGGTTCTTTCATTATCAGACTAAATAAAAAATGTAACGTGTGTTCAAGTGAGAAATATAATTGTTGTTAGTGTAAATATTATATAGAGACTTTTGACAAGCAACTGAAGCCATGGAAACCAAATAGCTCAAATGCCATTTGACCAAACAGTTTGACGACAGTTTTTGTTGGATAGGACATTAGATTGTGAATGAGTGAGAGTATGCTTGTATGGCATGTGATGAATTGTCCCCCTGTCCAGGGTGTACCCCGGCTCGTGCCCAGAGGCCTCCATGCCTCCAGTTACCCTGAAAAGCATGAGGAGTATAGAGATTGAATGAGAGAGGACACCAGCTTTTTCTGTCAACTTTTGGATAAACAGATTGAGATATCTTTAGAAAATTTATTTAGAAAATCTCTTGTATTAAGACGACAAATGGCATGTATCCTAGTTCCCCCTTTGCACAAAACTTGTGATGTCACTATTTAGTTCTCATCTGTCTGGCTGAAGAGTTGTGCTCATTATAATCAGCTGGTTTAGTTAATTCATGAGACAAATGGCAGGAATTAAACTTTCTGAAGCTACGGTGTACACCTCTGCACAAAAATGGCTAGGGAATTCTCACGTGTACTGTAAGCTTCTATGGCAAATGTATCTACATGATCTTCAGAAAGCAATCAAGCAGGCATAAATTGAGCAGTTAAAGGACTTCATACTAAATATTGCTTGTTGCATATTCATTTCATAGCATAATTAAAATTTTTATTATTAATAATTTAATTGTGGAATTTCACTGTTGTTTCAATGACCATGACTGAATTAATTGAAGCAATAATGCTCATTTTTTTTAGTTAAAAATTATCACAGAAGATTGAGCTATGTGGGAGGATATGCTGCTTGTCATATTCCTGCTTTGCAACAGTACGGCACAATTTTTATTCCAGTTTTTATAATCGTCCCCGTCAGTATTTGTTGCTGCTTAAAGGGCCTGATGTCTTTGCTAAGAAAAAATATTCAGGGTCATTCATACTCTTATGTGTTTTATATTTACCAGCCGCTTATTGAACACTTGGTATTTATATTACAGCATAGCTATAAGGCTTTATTAGTGCTAACACATGCCTGTGTCACACTTAACCTTTTTAATTGAAGAAAGTCCATTCAATAGATACATTCATAAGGTACTAAATTGGTTATTGCCATTTGCAGATAAATATATTTGGTATTTCACCCGTAAAGTAACAACATTAATGACTGTAAACTAAATAAATAAATAAATTATGATGAATGGTTAGTGAAAATGACAAATCACTTAAGCTATGTTTTGTTGTGCTTTAGTCATTAATCTAAGAATGCACCTTTGTATAGATGTGTCTTTGGCAGCCTTGGCATTGTAGTACCTGTGATGACTTATCCTTTTGATTCTTACCGTATGTCTTAGTGTTTTACCCTCCATCTGTACCCTCTTCTCTTTCTCTTTTTCTCTCTCTGCATTTTTCCTGTATGTTGTCCCTCCTCTCCTGCTCCTCCTTTCTCTCTCTCTGGTCGGCTGTTCCCAAGGCCTTATGGTCTAGAGGAAGACGTTAGGCTGTATGAGCAAGACCTGGCCAAGAGGCTGTACCAGTCACGTGTGAGGGCATCGTTAGACAGTGCTGCAGCTCCTCCCTCTACCTGCTCATCTTCCTCTGAGCCCAGGTCTGCCCTGCCCACCCACACACTACTGTGGGGGCTGAGCTCTGGTGCTTGTGAACTGTTTTGGTGCTTGCTGGCTTGTAGTGTGTGAGGGTAGTGATGTACACAGTGGTTCTGTGAAGTTTATAAAGTAATTTTAACAATGCTGCTTCTGGAATTTTGATTTGAGTGAATGTTGTGTGCTGGAATACACTGTTCGTCATGCGCGCACACACACACACACACACACACACACACACACACACACACACACACACACACACTCTCTCTCTCTCTCTCTCTCTCTCACACACACACACACTATTATCCCTACACTGCCTCATTCCTTTATGCAAATTGCATTTTTTGTTTGTTTTTGCTTTTTTATTTTGTGTGTATGTTGTTGTTTTTGTCTGTGACTATAAGCTCTGCTTGAGCTTATCATACAGTATGTCCAGTGATAAAGTATGTTACATTCATAGTTTAAAATTAAGCAAAGTAGCCACAGTCAACTGCTTTCCATTTTTATATCCGTGTATGAAGCTACACATCTCTCAGACTTTTTCTTAGGGCTGTACAGTAGATCACTGATTATATTGCGAACAGAAATACAACATTCCCTGAGTACGAGTAAACCGTGCTGAATGTGTGTCAGTGTCCAAACATGTTCATTGCAAAATAGTTATAAAAGTTATAACATTGCAGTGGACATGGCATGTGCAACCTTGTTCAGTATTTTGTCTCATGGCCTGGTTGTAGGTTTTATTTTTCAAAAATGCCTGAGCTCACAGTTTCTTCAGTCCCAGCATGAGTCACATATTGAGAATAGAAATAACAAACTTACTGAATTCACAAATCGAGTGGAGTGGATTTATTGTCTACAACAGCATGGATCTGACTGTGGGTCCCTCGAGCTGTAAAATTAACACATTCAGATTTTTTTTAATTATTATTCCTGTAGTAACAACTCATTCACATAGACAGGCTATGTAGTTTAACACTAATAATAAACTTAAAACAGTATTTTTTTTTGTTGTAGCAAAAATACAATATGTTCAGTAGAAGAGAGTCTCAAGTTTTACCATCTAAGAAAGTCTGAAAAAGTTGATCCTTTTTGGTTTCACATTCAAATAACAAGCTTAGTTTAAGTCTCATTAATATACAATAAAGAAATAGTGAAAAGACAGGCTGTCACTCCATTTATAGATGCTAGAATGTAAGAACTTGTTTCTTGGACATGCTCTAAATAGAATTACTATAAATAGACAAATATCACAGTATGCCATGTTTTAATAAATGGAAATTGTAATCAGAAGTGACTATGTGCTGACTTATTGTGCTTTCTGCAAGATGAACAAGGCATTTAAAATCATTTTAACAGCACTTTGGATGCATCTTGGATGCATGTTGTTGTAACCAGACACAGCCCTAAATCTGACCTGTTTTTCATCGTTTTACTCTAACCACACATCACTGTGTGTAAATTGTATTTCTTATCATTATTAATCCTGTTCTGTTCCTTTAGGATGAAGTCTTTAGAGCAGGATGCTCTCAAGGCTCAGATGGTCATTGCCAAGTCCAAGGATGGGAGAAAGCGAGGCACTCTGGATCAGCTAGCTGAATCGCCGTCTCCTGCTCCCACGCCTTCACCCACTCCTATGGAAGGTGAGAGGTCCAGCTGTATTCACGTAGTGGCAATAGGAGGGGTCATCCTTAGTGTTGGTTTACGTCGGCTTGACTTGAACTCGGAACGAACCCGATACTTATTATTTTATTTTTTCCCCCTCTTTTTTTCCAAAACAGATTTCAGTCCTCGCGCTGTGACGTCACCAGGTCGACTGGTACGTGATCCTTTTCACATTTGTTTACCTGATTTTAGTTTTCTGGGCGTTGATGGGAAAACAGTTGACCAAATTTCTTTTGTTGTTAATGTTATATTACAACAATATTGCTTTAGTTAGAATTTAATCTAAAATACTCCATTACTCTTCCATTCATTCTCCAAAGCAAGCAACGTGGTATTTACATAATCTGCTTCCTCTATTCTCCTTTGTCTCTGTTCTCTCCACATCCCTCTGTATTTTCATCTCACTCCTGCTATGTCTTTATTTCTCCACCTCCACCCTCCCCTCTACCCCATATATCAACCCCCCCTTGTTTATTTGCTATCCTTAGTCCCTGTCAGAAAAGAAGTTTGACTACCGACAATTCGCTGCCATTCCTTCTTCTAAACCCGTATACGACATTCAGGTATTGCCTGCATGCCAAGTTCCCAGGAACCTGACACTCCTAGTCGCATCTGCCTAGCTTTCCCTGTTACCTCTCTCCCTCCTGGTCATGTTAAATAGCAAAACCTCTGGTAACTGGGTTTCCAGCTACTCTGCATAAACTATGTTGATGGTCATCATTTACTGCTGGTATCAACTATTTCCCGAACAGCAACCTGAGCGTTGCTGTACGCTCCAACCAGAGAGATGGTTGGACAGCCTGAGACCTGATCCACTTGGCTTCATGGTGCTTCAAAGCTTGGGATAAAGTCAGGAAGGCATCATGGACTTTAACACCGATCTTTTTCTTTCCCACTCACCTCAGCAATTGGCACTCTCTTACTGAAGGTCATGAACCAGATTTGGAAAATAGTGCCAAATAGCTTCTTGGGACCAAGAATTATCTTTTATTATCTCTCTACATGGGAAATCTGTTCATAATTAGGCTGGTGGGTTTATCACCTGTGAGTGGAGGATGGACGAGGCCGATAAAACCGGGCTTGTGAGGGAACATGGGGAGTTGGGAACTAGGGAATGTTACCTTATTTAGTGTTGGTGTTCTGTGTTTTTGTGGATGTCTGGATGAATATACTGGTCATGTGGGTTTGGGTCATGTGTTGGTTGTTATTCCCTCCCTTTAATAGCCCTTACTGTTATTCCACACCAAAGACCACCAAATGGTGAATTTCTTGAAAACTGGCTTTTATTTTTAATGATTTAATGTGTTGTAAATCCTTCAAGATCTAATTTATACAGATACTTAATAATCTGTGCCAAAACAAGGAGTTATGAAGATAAATGTCTATCCGCAGATAGTTTGTTTTTGTAATACAATAAAATAAAACTTTAAATAAATAAAATATTTCTAATCTAATCCATAATGGTGAATAACAAAACAAAAAAACAAAACAAAAAAAAAACTAAGTTTCTTGGTGAAATGTGAAATCGGATATGCTGTTTGGTGGCCTTTGGAGTGTGAGATGACCTCGCTGTGTGTTAAGTGCTGTTTATCCGTGGAGTTTTAATGTAAAGCAATGCCTTCACCCTGATCACAGAAAATGTGTAATTTATTTATTTTTACACATAATGTGAGGATTTAACTGGTTTTCTGTCTTCACCTGGAAAAAAAAAAAAAGGCCAAGAATTGTTGAAACGAGGATGTTGGACTAGAGCTTGGTGTAGTATTTGGTCAGGTAACTCAGAACTCACAGTACATGCAGTTTAAGGGTGAAGGACTGTGTACAGTAGCATGCTGGTCTTTTTTGGTGTTTGGTGTGTGATTTCTATTACCTATCAAGCAAGTATATCTTTTTTTTTTTTTTTTTTCTTTTACGTTGCTTCTTTTTTTTCAGTGCTTTTATCAGTGACCTATTATGTCCTCGTTCTCTGATGGTTACCTGCTAATACCAGACTAGGGGCATTTGTGTGGCTCTAAACCAGCACTTGTGTAAAGATGTGCCATTGTGCCTGACTACTTCAGCTGGTTTATAAACCACAGTTTTCTGTTCCTCGGCTGCAGTCCCTGTCGATGGCTTTGTCTCCTGCAGTGGTGTTGGCATTGACTTCAAGTTGCGATGCCCCTTCAGTCTTTATAGTCTTTACCCTCTTACACTTACTCTTGTCTTGCAGTCTCCAGATGCCACAGATGTTCGATTCAACAGCGATGCCTCCACCAGCCCAGGTAAGCCAATGTGTATGATTAATCAGCATAAGTGCTGCTATAGGTGTAACAGTTTGAATGTACACTCCGGACTTTACTTTGCTGACAGTTGTTGTCCCCTTGACACAGGGAGTTTCCTAGGATAAGCAATCATCAGAATTTGGTAGGAGATCTGTATGTTTGTGTGTGTGTTTGTGAGAGAGAGAGAGAGTGCATGTTTGGGCCTTATGTGTATTCAGGAACTGTTTGCTGCTGAAAGCCTGCTTAAGTGCCGATGCTTTTCTCCAACTATGAATGACCTTGAAAATCAAGTAAACTTCTTATAATATATGGAAACCGTAAAGATTTTTTCTATTAATGAAGCCTACTGTAGCACAAAGACCTCCTGTGTACTGGATTCTTTACATTTTTCTGAAATAGTGCTCAGAGGGAACACGTGAGAGTTTTCGCTCACCCTGGTTGGTGCCGTAAGAGTGATGGGCGAGAAATAGACATGGAAAAGTTAGGGAGAAAATAAATAAATAAAGATTATGGGGATTTATTTATACAGATAAATGCATCAATAAGTTTTTTTTATATATATATTTTTCCACTGAAATGGTTTAATTAATTTATTATTTTTATTATTATTATTAATATAATCTAGATCAAGCATGAAATCCATTTTAACCAGGGTTTAAATCCACATCAGATTTACACACTTGGAGCAATTGTTTTAAAATATGCTTTGCATCGTTCAGGTAGGAGGTCTGCTATTAATCTGAAATTATTACATTTTTTAAAACTTAGCCCTGCTAGATATATATATATATATATATATATATATATATATATATAATTTTTTTGCATGATTATATTATTGCGCCATACTGTATATATCTGAAATTGTATGACATGAAACCCTCCAAAATCTTGCTCTTGTTAAGTTTCACCCGTTGAGGTTTATTAACAGAGACAAGGTCACGTATTGTTCCTGTGAGTTAGGTAGTTCGGCAGTGCGAAAAAACAACAAAAGCCCAGTTTGTGCTCACCTCACCTTCATTTATCATTTGTTGTGCAGACAAAATGCTCGATAGCATGTAAGAAGTCTAACCACTTACCGGACCAGCGTAGAAATTCACCTCGCACACCACTTGCGGTTTTAATTGGATGTTAATGAATGATTGAGACTAATTTCATAACCACACCAGTTTGAGTTGCTTCTGGATTTGGGGCATTGTGATCGTTTGTCTGCACAGTGTGCTGGTTTATGGGATTATAAACTCTCAGATCTGGCACAGATTTCCAACTTTTGTCCTGGAATACACCCCACCTGCAAAGTCTTAGTGTTTGTCCTGCTTTAACACTCACATTTTACCTCAGGAAGGACTGTTACTTGAATCTTAAAATATGCAGGACATGCAGGTTCTCCAGGACCAGGGTTAGATCTTTGTACCATACTGAAAGTTTTTTTTTTTTTTTTATTTTGCTTACTTTAACACCAGACTTGTTTGGGCTTCGATGATTATCTTCCTCTTTCTCATTGTGATAATCTAAGTACTGTAACGTTCAGCTTTGCTTTTGCTCCTTAGAGGTATTTTCTATTATATTCTGTTGGTTGTCTTACCCGTCTCACTGGGCTTAGGGTGCAGCTTTTCCTCAGTGTGGAACAGGTGGATGGGACAGAACCAGCAAAACACAAGCTCTTTTTGAATAGTCAGATTTTTTATGAACTTGTACTGAAAAGTTTGTGTGTGTGTCTTTCCTAGTGTCCTGTGTAGACGCTGAGATTCCTGTAGCTGCTGTGGCCGCCACGTCCGCTCTGGAGGAGATGGCTCTGTACAGCAACAAGCGGAAACTCCGACAGGGCCGACGCAGTCTAGAGACAGCTGTCCCCACATAATTTCTCTCTCTCACACAGACACAGACACACACACACACACACACACACACACACACACACACACACACACACACACACACACACACACACACACACAGACTGTAAAAAATTGTACACATTAGTTAGTGATACTACAAGGTATAGACAAAACTAAAATGTAGATTCACAGAGAAATGTGTGAGACTTTCAACCACTTTTGCTTCAGTCAGTTTTTTTTTTCTTTTTTTTTTTTTTTTAAAGAAACACTACAGCTTCTTTTCTCTTGCACACCAATCATGCCTTTCCAGCTAACATTTAGCACAGATGTGGAAGGCTTCTCCTCTTCCTCTGTAGTGGACAGTTAGGAGGGCCGTCACACCACGCAAACTCAAACTCCACTCCTGCTTTGATTTTTTTTTTTTGTTTTCTTTCCTACAGTTTGCTTTTAATGAGCTAAATTATTTTTAGATTATGTTGATTTGGGTGCTTTCAATACTTTAGTTTTAAACCTCTGATATTAATGTGTTTTAAACCAAAAAAAAACAAACAAAAAAAAAGAACTACTTGACTTTTTTTTTTATTTTTTTTTAGGGTAAATGTTTTAATGTTCACATATCCTAGGAGATCAAGCGGTCATTCTGATAACTTCACTGCCCATACAGGAAGGGGGAAAAAACAAAACAACATTTTACACTTAATTTATTTCCGTAGTCGCCACTGAGGCTTTTATTCGCTTTTTACATGATGCATTATAGTTGGGAATATTCCACCAATCAGATTATATTAGTTGATTTTGGGATTTATTGATTTATCAGTGCTGTATAGCTCTACATCAACTTTAACATAACCATATCAAGTATCAAAAATCAGCCGCTGTTCCCCCCCCCCAACATTTTGGATTGTTGTTGGTCTTGTGTTCTGAGGGTTCATCTGAGTGCAGCTTAATCTGAAATAAACATCTCTCTAGTCTTCCTGGACCAGGACTAGAAAATGAAAGACCGAAAATGACAGACTGATTCAAACTTTCTCTGTCTAAGTGCACTGGTTACAAACCAGAATATCATCCCCTCTTTTTTTTTTTTTTTCCCCCTGGACCATGTTGCTGTTTGCTGGAACATTCCCATTACCAGTGTGTAATAAATGCTCACTTCAACAAATACTCAGAACGTGAACTTTAAAGGAGCAGTCTGAAGAGAAGGTCCAGGTGTTCATTTTAGAAAATATGGTACCATTCTTTCTATTTATATAACACTGGGGTTAGGGGATGAACTATTGTACCCCGCTGTTACTTTTTGTTTTCTTTTTCTTCTTGTTTTTTTTTTTTCCATGTGAATCATGTTAATAAACTTTGTCTCTGGAGTGGTTACTCCAAATTTCCTTTCCAATTAGATTGAAATCTAAAGCCACTGAAATGCTTAGGCTTGTGTGAATAATGTAAAAAAAAAAAAAATGCTGTGAGAAGCAGAGCTCCAAGATGAAATTGAGCCAGTGTCTGCAGTGACGGTGGGATCCAGACCCAGGATAAACTGGGTTCACTGCATGTATATTGGCGTAAAGCATTATTTTGATGTTTTTCTTTTTTGTTGTTACTCAATCCTGGGTCAGGAAAAGGACGTTTCTCATCCCTGTCTATAAAAGCATCGTTTTTATCATTCTCAAACCAGCTGCCATCAACACTGTGGTCACTCTCATGCCAGACAACGTCTTTATCTTTTACTAATCATAGTTTTTCATCTTGCTAACTGAAATTCAGTTTTGAATGACAACACTTGGGAAATGGATAATCGATGATTTATTGTATTTTTGTAAAGAAAGAAATCACATTTTCACGCTATTAATGAATGGGATTCACTACATTTTTGCAGCAGGACCGTTGTTTTAATCTCTCTTGTTCTTGATTTCTTTGGGATGGGGGGGGGGGGGATTTTTTGCTACATAGGTGATGCAGGGGTTGAATCTGAGGGTTAGAGCTCATTCAGGACTGTAACTAGTGAATTTGTACAACCAAAGAAGTCTATTTTGTGGTTCAGGAATAATAAAGTTTACTTTTCATTTAACAAGCTGATGTGTCGGTGTCACTAAATCCTTTAAACTGCAAAATTAAATACTTAAATCATTGACAAGCTCTACATAAATTCCCACCTATGCATCCATTACCAATCAAAAATTGCAGTCTTTTGTGATTAAAATCTAAATGATGATATGGAACAATACAACTTTTTAATGTTTGCTTTTCTGTTTTTATATTTTTTTATTTTATTTTGTGCAGCACGCCATACACAAACATCCTGCATTTACAAAGGTTGTGTCCAAGACTATAGTCACCTTATCGATGTGTTAAAAAGAAGAAATCAAACCTAATAGGTGTGTTGTAATCATGCAGAAGGCTGGAGTGAACCACCTCGAGTGTCAATATTTGCCTGCACTACTGGCAGAGCCTTTTTATATAGAAAATTATTCATTAAAATTTTTTTTTAATTAAAAATATCGCCCGTGCTTACTTGTGAATGTTGATTCCTTCACAAGATAAGTTTCTTTAGTGAAATAGGAAAGTAAACACTCAAAAAAAATCATTTGTAAATAAAAATAAGGATAAACACTGCTAACAAGAATGTAGCACTAGAGAAAGACTGAAACTTCCTTTGCTGAGGTTACATCATGCATATCATAGATTTTTATCATTGGTATAAAATAATGTGGTTACAACAACAAAAAAAGACTTGTATCAAGCTGTTGGATTAACAAACTATAAATCATTCCCTTTCACAAGGAGATACAATACAACTAATACAAGTAAAAACCAGTTCTCATAATTTTGTGTGCTTTTATTGAGTCATAACCGCCAGTCTTACATCAAAGTTCAGCACCATCTCAAATCTGAGATTATATATTAATGTCTTCATCTAATACAGTTCTAAACCTTCCTTTTATACATGTCGATTGCTGTTAGGATTATAGTTAAGGCTCTGGCTTACTAAACCCCAGCACCCCCCCCAAGCTGGCACTGCTTAGCCCTTGAGCAAGGGCCTTAACCCTGTACGCCTCGGGGAGCTGTACACTGCTTGAACCCAAATTTAAAACTCGGATATGTGAACAGTCATTTCACTGTGCTGTAAAGTACATGTCATAAATAATCAAATATTAATCTTAAGACGTGGAAGTAAACACCAGTTGTTTGGGCAAGGCACGATGTAGTGGTGATGTCAGAGCCCTCTTTAGGTGATAGTTGCATGTCATGTGAGCTTGCTTGTGTCAGATCTCATGTTGCTCCTGGAAACACTAAAATGAGGTGCTTTCTACAAAGACAAAACATCAGTTAAGTTTTGGTGTTCTGAAGGTACCGCTGCCTCACTGCAGTGCAGTTGTTTTCTCTGTGTGTGCGCCTGCGTCTCACCCTCAGTACTGTCCTGTTATATGCGTTGAAAAAGCATGTGGCCCTGGGACTGTCTGCCCGCAGCTTGGTACTTTCCTGGCTATTTCCCTGCTGGACAACACCACATCATGATCTGAGTTTCAGCTGAAGTGCATTCACAATGCACTATTTACTCAACAGTACTTTAATAGTACAGTAAAGAGCTGTTAGGTTTATGATGGATATTAATTAGGATGCATGTGATAAAATTCCTGACATTTACTGTTATAACAAGATAAATTTGCCCAGGTTAACAAAAAAAAACTAAATTTTCATTATTCTTGCAGTGTTACTAACCAAAGCTTTATCCACAGGGACCAACCCTGGTCCAATAGGTCCATCTTTGAAGATGGATAGAACTTCATCTGGTAGCAGGAAGGACTCATTGTACCAGCTCTCAAACTCTGCCACAAATCACAAACGCAGTGTGAGTGCAGTAGTAACTAACAGGTTATACAGTATATGTACACTATATTGCCAAAAGTGTTCTTCACATGTACAGTATATGAACTTGAGTAACATTCTTAATCCACAGGGTTTAATATGATGTTGGTCCAGCCTTTTGCAACTCTTTTGTGAAGGCTTTCCACAAAGGGTTAGGAGTGTGTTTATGGGAAGCTTTGATCATTCTTCCAGAAGCGCATTTGTGAGGTCAGTCATGTTCTTCCATACCAAACTCAGAGTCCTGACCTCAACCCGAGGAGGAATGAACACCTTTGGGATGAATTAGAGCAGAGAAACTCACACTCGTCCATGTCTTTATGGACCGTGCTTTATGCACTGGTGCAACTGCTGTGGGGTTGTTTTACAGGAGTTGGGGTCGGCCCCTTACTTCCAGTCAAAGGAATTCGTAATGCTTTCGCATACCAAGACATTTTTGGACAGTTTCATGGTACCAACTTTGTGGGTACAGTTTTGGCGATGGCCTCCTCCTGTTCCAACATGACTGTGAATGATGAGCGAGTTTGACGTGAAGGAACATGACTGGCCTGCACAGATTCCTGACCTCAAGATAAATAATGAAAATTCCCATAAACCTTGGGGAAAGCTTTCCAAGAAGGATTGAAGCTGTCATAGCTGCAAACATTATTTCAATAATAAACCCTATGGATTAAGAATTGGATGTTACTCAAGTTTATATGCATGTGAAGGCAGGCGAGTGAATACTTTTAATGAATGTTACCGGTGAAGAGGCGCACACGACACTGGTCCACAAGATGTCTGCAGTATTGCACCTCGGCTCTGGTGCTGAGCAGTTCTTTATAGTTTTGCCTGTACTGATCCTTGGCCTCTCTGAGTTTCAGGAGTAGAGTTACCTCAGCCTCATCCAGTACAGGCTCCCCATCTGCACTCAGTAACTGGCCTGAAGAGGAGACAACACACAAGCACTCAGTATGTGTCTCAGTATATAATAAGACTGCCATAATATGGTAATCTTGTATAATACTGTTATAATACATGGTACTGACCCTGCCTCTGCCTCTGTTCTTTACACAGCTGGAGCTCAGAGCTCATGCGGTCAATATCCCGTTTAATTGAGTTGATGATCCCCGTGAGGTCGTGCAGTTTTTCCAGACGTTCTTTCAGCACAGATTTGTTTCCTTTCAGGATTTGGTCGATTTCATGGCCCTTTTCTGACTTGTAGATTTCAAATGCTTCCATCTTGGATGGAGGAGTGCTGGCAAAAGGACAGAGCAAGAATTTCTATTGAACATCTGCATCTGTCTGTCTGTCTGTCTGTTATACCACACAAGAAGGTACAGTAAAAGCATGATGACACATGAAGTGGAAATTCAAACATGCGTTCAGGATCATCATTTTAACAGTAGCCTTGTGCCTTGCTCCTAGGATAGGATCAGGTTTCACCATATCTTTGACCTGGATAAAGTGTTTAATGACAATAAAGGAGTGAAGAAACGAACGTTCATACTCGCATCTCTTCGGGGCATCATCGGCATACTGCTTCCTCACAGGCGCATTAAGAAGACCGATTGTCTCTGTCTCGCTCTGCATGGTGGTGAGATCCTCACTCAGGCCTGCGCTACCGTGGCCGTTTTTTCTGCCCGTGGATAAAGAGCAGTATCATATTCAAATTTTATTTGTGACGTACACAGTATGATATGAAGTAAAATGCTTATACCCCTGCTGCTGACCTCAAGAGAGTTTACAAATTAGAAATATGGAAATAAACTTTAAACTTTTTAAATTTACATTATGTACAAGCAATAAAAATAAAAATATTAAAAAAAAAAAAATATATATATATATATATATATATATATATATATATATATATATATATATATAATAGAATAATATCAGTAGGTCAAAGCACTCAAAGGTGCACGATTCCACTTCCAATAGGACTCGGTCACTAACTGTAAAGAAGAGAATCATATTTCGAGAAATGAAAATGTGTAAGAACTTATCACCTGCTGCTCTCTTTGACCTTCTTGCCTTTGCTTTTGCCAGGTGACACAGACTGTCTCTGTGATGGTGCAGGCACAGTGACCCTGTTCTCATAACCCACCTCCTCCATAGGCTCCTGCACATGAAGGAAAAGAAAAAAATTTTTTTAATGAACAACTCTAACACGAAACCCATGAATAGTGTTTTTTTTTCTTTCTTTTTAACCATACAAAGTGACATGACACAGTATAGTTAATAAAGCTTGTAAAAGTCACAATTACACTAGAGGAATACAAATTCTTTTTTAAATAAAATATTTTTTTAGCAGATCATAGTTTGTGTGAACATTTTCTACATTTGTGAAGATTTCCCGTTCTCACTTACTTCTATAACACACAGTATAGTCATTTCTTCACCAGCATATTTTCTCTCTCTCTCTTGTTAAGTTAGGAGTTACAGGGATAGGTCGGGTTTTCTCAAGTCTGTCTTAAATCAGAATTAAGATGCATATAAGTACCCGGAGCACGAGTACAATGCAAGTAATCAGGGCCAAAGTCCAAAACCACAAAAAATGTTACTCCCCAGAATTAACCACATGGTTAGCTATATGACTAGTTCTGGGTGACACTACGGCTAGTTCTGGGGCAAGAAATGCATCAAGTTTGTATTAAATACACTAATTTTGGAAGACGCCAGCTTTGATTTAGTTCAACGGACCTACAGAAGCTTCATATGAGTCAGCTGAACTTTTTGCACGGAATGAGGTTATGGAATTTGGTACAGATTACTTACGAGGGTGAGTCAAAAATGATTATAATAATAATAATAATAATATGATTATTTTAATTAACTTTTTTTAAAAGTACATTACATTACAGTACAATACACTTTGCCCATCTGCCAACAAGCTTTTGTATTCTCTCATTTAAAAAAATGTTGCAAGCCACGAATGCACCACTGTCTTCATGAGAATTGAGTCTTCGCACTTGTAGGGCCGCTTTCAGGGGACAGATGAATGTCTGATGGAACGAGATCAGGACTGTAGGGGAGGATGCTTTAACGGCTCAAAATGTATATTTCGAAACCTGTATACGGAGCAGGAACATTAAAAAACGACCAAGACCTACAGTAATGTATTTATACGCCTCAAAGTGTTGATTTAAGACAGACTTGAAACAAAAGCCATACTAGTAAGACAGCAAGATTGCAGCTTCATATAACCAAGAACCCCCTCTGTTCTGAAGACTTTCCTATGTCATGATAGCATAATAAATAAATAAATTAATTAATTAATAGGCACAGAATAAATTTGAGATTCACCTCCGGAACTAATTTTCAACAGTACTGTGATAAGAAGGACCTTAAAGCTTACTTTATCAGCAGAGGGAAACCGTGTGCTCTGAGCATCCCCCACTGCAGTGAACAACTGACTCTTCTGCTTTTCAAGATGCTCTTCCTGTTCACTGTTTCTCAGCCACACACACACATGTACAGTATGCACATTTCTTATCACATTTTTAAGAAAAATCATGCCATCACTGTTCATCAGTATATGGGTATATATTTGATATTATGATATAAACAGAAGGTAGGAAAGTTGCTTACTTACTGGTAAGCCTTTTTAAACTGGGCAAAAACTGCCTGGATTTGGCGAATGCTCGCAATCTGAAAGAGTTCAGAAAATCACTGCCACTGAAATGATATTATTCGTTCCAAGTTACGGTTCATCCTCCCTCTTTGCATCTTCTCCCCTTGACCCAAATGAAGTCAGTTACCCAAGACATGTTTGACAGTTGTGTTGTTGTGTTGCTTAGATGCTTTCTGAACTGATAAATTAGCTGGACATCTTTCACATTACACATTTTTTCCAAAAAGTGTGTAATGATTTACACCAGCATTTAGGTTTGCATGTTAGCTTTGTAGCTTCATTACAATAATGAACCAGCATTAGACACTAAACACGTCTTGCCTGTATTTTGTAACAGGTGTGCCAAAAATAAAAAAGTTCCTTTTAACCGTTTCCGTCGTACTGTACCGTGATTTCATCCAGAGTGCCAGCCAGATATCTGTGAACCTCGCTCCTTATCAGTGCTACCTGTGTCTCTGACAGGTCCTCGTATGTCTCAGCTGCTCGATTGGCCTTTGTACAAAAAGCACAGCGCAAATCGAGACTTATTAATCATCTAGTTATAATCAGGGGGTGGAACAGCTAATCAGCAAAATCAGTAATATTCATTAACAAAAGCACAACAAGTTAATGGATGCAAATACAATTTTGAAAAGATAACATTTTTAAAAATGTGTTAAAGGAACACTAATTTCATCATCAATTAGCTCTATGTTTACAATAATTTTTTAAAACATTTTTAATATACTGTATCAAGGTAGGTGTGCGTTCAGGTGTCCACATACTTTTGGCTACACCGTGTATAGATTTCTTGTGTTGTGTGTTATTCTGCACTGACATTAACCAGTTTACTCAGTGAATACTAACCAGTGTGTTCTGAAAGGAAAGCTCCTGCTTCAGAAGTTGGATTTCCTTCTGCAGTGTTTCGACCTGGAGCTGAACAACAGCAATTCGAGTGATTAGTGTTAACTTACTCTCAGACTACGTTAAATCTGTTTATTATAACCTGTTTTAATCCAAGATTCTCTTTTCACACTGCTCTAGATATTGGATCCACGTCCACAGTGTTTCTCTTACTCAAGAGTTTCTGAGATACCGTGAACTCGTGCATTACAGTCTAACCAGAGTGTGACGCACAAGTCCCCTGTAACGCACTGTAACATATTCTGACTCCTACCACAGGGTCGAGGTGCTTGTTGAGAGCCGGCTCGGTGCACACACACTTCATCCTGGCAGCAAAGCGGAGAGTGGAGAGCTGCGAAACTCACGAGATATACACAGCTGAAGTCAGTTTAAGGTAAAAACGACAGCTTTATCTTGTCTTTGTACAGAGAAACCTGTTTACCGTCTCATCGATCTGTCCCTCCTCGCCGTAAATGTTGGCCACCAGCACTGTGTTACAATTTCCACCTGCACGCAGACAAGTTGAGCATGACCTCAGCATTATATAATACACCTGCTCCTAGTCCTGATAAAGGATCAACATTTTATTTATATCATCATTCTGTTATGGAATCGAAAAGTATAAAGAGGGTAAAAAAAAAAATCCCACATCCATCCAAAACTCCAAAAACTAGCGAAGCCCTACCAGAACACTTTTAGGATAAAAACGAAACTACATCTGGAATGAGATGTTTAGGTGTAAACAAACATCTGGTCACCTTTAGGGCATGTGTATTTTAAGCTTTGGTGAATGAAACTGACCGAGAGAATCTTTAAGAGCATGCGTCAGCTTGCTTTGTCTGAAGGGCACGTGCTCTCTGCGTCTGTCAGCCAAGGCCAAGATGGCCTGCTCCAGGAAGGACAGAGATCTGTTAATGTACAGGGCCTCTTTCTGCACCTGACCCTCCGACTAGAAAAAAGAGAGAGAGACCGAAAGGGTGTCAGTCGGAACTAGAAAAGGCATTTATTTTTTCAATTTTGCCACATTATTCATTTATAAGAATGACAGTGATGCATGACCTCACCCCAGTTTTGCTCAGCCTCTCAGAACCTGCGAGGTCCACCAAGTTGAGTTTGGATATGACATACGTTGCATTTGATAGTGTCCGAGAGCGGGACTACGACACAACCAGACATACAGACAAAACTTAATACTAACAATTGTGTTCAAAATAATAGCAGTGTATTGAAAAAAGTGAGTGAAGCTCAATATCCATATAATAGCTTTGAATTTAAAACAACAAATGCATTGAACATTCTGCACGCTCTACTCTGAATCACAACGTGAAGAAAAAATGTGCTAAATGTATTATTGGCTTACAGAAAGTGAAGAAAAACAAATATTAGTCTTTTCAAAAAAATTGCAGTGTCATCATTCATCTTTACAAAGTGATGAATTCACCTTTTAAACAAAAATACTTGAAGTTTAATCTTTCTTGTGCACCTCTTAACTAATATTTAGTTGTATAACCATGGTTTCTGAGGACTGCTTCACATCTGTGCTGCATGGGGTCAACCAACTTCTGGCACCTTTGAACAGGTATAGGTAGCCCAAGACAATTGTATTACACGCCACGATTCCTCTGCATTTCTTGGTTTTGCCTCAGAAACAGCATTTTTAAGGTCAGCCCACAAGGTTTCTATTGGATTAAGGTCTGGAGATTGGGCTGGACACTCCATAACGTTAATCTTGTTGGTCTGCAACCAAGGTGCTGCTCGCTTACTGGTGTGTTTGGTGTTGCTGTCTTGTTGAAACACCCATTTCAAGGGCATTTCCGCTTTGGCATAAGGCAACATGACCACTTTAAGTATTCTGATGTACTCAAATTGATCCATGATCGCTGAAATGTGAGAAATAAACACCATAGTACGAGAAGCATCCCCATATCATGATGCTTGTGCCTCCATGCTTCACTGTCTTCACAGTGTACTGTGGCTTGAATTCAGGGGTCGCCTGTTGCCTCTAGACCCAAAAAAGAACAATCTAGCTTTCATCAGTCTGCAGAATATTGCGCCGTTTCGCTTTAAGCCAGTCAATGTGTTCTTTGGCGAAGCTCAGCACATGTCTTTTTTTCAACAATAAGGCTTCTTGATGATGGCTTGGCTTCACATAGCTGTCTTCTAACAGTAACAGTACTCACAGGTAACTTTAGATGTTCTTTGAAACAGCTCATGCTGGAACTGATCATTGGCTGAGTCTTTGCCAATTATGTTATTCTTCGATCCATTCGAATGGTAGTTTTCCGTTTTCTTCCACTTCTTTCTGGTTTTGGTCTCCATTTTAAAAAGCATTTGATATTATTTAGAAGAGCAGCCTTTCATTTTCTGCTTTATTTATTGTGCGTTTTCCTATCCCTAATCAACTTTTGAATCAAAGTACGCTGTTCTTCTGAACAATGTCTGGAACGACCCATTTTACTCTGATTTTCAGAGAGAAATGCACAGGACAACCTTTTCTGCATTAATCCTTAAATAAGGGGAACATGTTTGACACCTGTTTTTCACAGAATAATTTACCTTTCTAATTGAACTCCACATTGCTATTATTTTGAACACGCCACTTTTCAATTAATGATTCAATTACACAGAATCATGTGCATGCAAGTCATGAACGTTGGTTTTCTATTACTCCATTACACCTACAAGTAAAATATTTCCCATGAAGAAATATCATTTCTCCCAAAAACAATTATTGATCTGGTTACTGATGTTGGACTGTTATTATTTTGAACACAACTGTATACATGTCACACAAGTTTAAAGAACTTGATCCATTATGTTTAAATAAAAGTACAAAGCTGATCTCCCGCAGTGTACTGTATAGTGTAAAGCACGGGTGTGTGCATATTGATCTTTTGCTGACATGTGGCAACCATTGTGTCGGCCACAACAGTGGATGGCCAAAACTAACAGAAAAATAGTCTGATGATGACCTGATTACCTATGGGATGACCTGATGCTTTAAGATAAAAGAATAATCTAGCAATTGATAGCTGATGATTATTTTTATATGCAGTATGTTGTGGTGGACTGTAATTTATTCAAAAGAGAAACAAGTGTGTCAAAATCGACGAGGAAGATAATAAGGATATTAATTTGCAGATGTTTGATTTGTTACGGCCAAAAAAATATTGGTACTGATTTTTGCTTTCCAAAAAGTCACTAACTTCAGCTGTTTTGTTGAGATAATTTTATATGTCCTCAAGAAATGTAATGCGTCAAGATTATAGTATTAATACTAAAATGAAGCATATGACCTGTAAAAAAAAAAAAGTCGCTTAAATTAAAGCATTCAGTGCAAAATTAAGAATTTTTTCCCCGAATTACTAACAAAAGTGGTTTTGTTTAAATGCTCCATATTAGACACACACCTTATGTTACGTGGCCATAAAACATACTATGTAGAAACTATATTCAGTTAAAATAGCTTTTTAATCTGCCCAATTATATACCATTGAAATTCCAGGGCTACCTCAGTGCTTTGCAAGAGAGAGAGTTTTTGGTAAAAGCTGAAAAAGCGAAAAATCTGTTGTGTAATATACACTTTTTCAGGTTTATGTCTTTTCATGTGAAATCTAAATTGGCCAAGTTTCACCTGAATGAAAATTAAGATCATTAAAAGATTTGAATTTAACACTACATAAAAGCTACGTTTACACTGTCAGTAAAAAATGCGACCCAATTCCGATTTTTCGCTCATATGTGACACATATCGGATATTTTCTGATATTGTTTACACGATGTCCGTGTAAACAGGAAAAAAACGCATGCATTCCGATATTTCGAGATCGGTTTCAGGCCTCTTTCATATGTGGAAATAAATCAGATATAAATCAGATATGTGCTAATGTGACTGTCGTGTAAACAGACAGATGGGATTTTCTGAGGCATTGCGTTCTGTACGTCATTAAAACTGCGACTTCTTCGCGGTTTAATGACATAATCAGGCACACCCAGGCGCTGCTCATCCCAAACAGATGCGCCAGTGAACTTTGCCTATATCGCAGAGCTAGCATCAAGCATATTTCGCCTTCGTGCATCTTGGCTAGTGTGTAGTGCAAGAACCTCCCTTTAAGTATGCGTGATGTTTCAGACGGTATGGCAAGTGTAAACACTTGAATCGGATATGGGTCATAGTTGAAAGAACGTGTAAACAGACGGTCAGAAAAATCAGATATAGGCAACAAATCAGAATTGGCCATCGAGACCTGCAGTATAAATGAGGCTAAAAGGGCATGAGGTGTATTTAGCAAATATGTTTCTTTTTATCTGATAAAAATATAAATGTGCTTGCATATTTACCAAAAAAAAAAAAAAACATGGATCTGGAGATACAAAGCATTAAGTATTATGAAATACATTTTTTAATTACCTCAGACGGTGTACAAATATGTGATTCCTCCTGGATTTGATGGTGCTCACTTTGGCTCATTCAGTACTTCTATTCCACATGAGACGATGCTATGGAATATGCTCTGCTTTACACTTTTTTAGACAATTTCACACAACTTTACACAATTTGCATAAAATTATGTGCCGGTACTGTTAATTAGGCCTGGAGCCTATCCCAGGAGACTTAGAGCACAAGGCGGGGAACACACTGGACAGGGTGCCAATCCATTGCAGGGCACATACACATACACACTCTCGCATTCACACACTACGGCCAATTTGGGATCGCCAATTAATCCAACCTCCATGTCTTTGGACTGTGGGAGGAAACCAGAGTACCCGGAGGAAACCCACCTTGATCCACATGGCACGTGCCCTTGGCACTTTATTTTTTATTTTTAATAAGTTAGCTTCTACCCCTTGTGTTAGAAGCTAATAAGTTAGTTGTGTTAGCTGTTAACAGAACATGGACGGTTCAGAGGCAATTTGGAATGGACTGGAAGCAGAGACAAAGTGTTATTTGAGATGTTTCTGCCATGTCTCCATGGCAGACAGACGTCATGAAGGTGCATCAGGTGCAAAAAGTCAATTGTTCTCACCTCAATGTGGAGAGTAAAGATGCAATGTGACCGGGACGAGTTCTTATTGAGGGCATTTTCTCCTATTATTTTACTCATCTCTCCCTGAAAAAACAGTGATGACAGGGTATACTGTGTATTTGTACACAAGTTCATTTTGCACAAATTTCACATTTCAATCTAAAAAAAAAATCGACTGTGCAGTTTTAATGGAGGAGCGTGATTGAGACATCATGGTTCACCTCAAATAGCAAGTTTAGTGCCTCCTCTTCTCTGTGCACCGGATGTAAGGACAGGCCCTTTACTGAAACCCCACCTTCTGGCTCTTCTACCACAGTTAAGTTTCCACAGTGCTTCTTCTGTCCGCCTTTTACAGATGCTAGCAGGTCCACCAACGTCTCATTGTAAATCTCCAGAAAGGACAGGCGCACAGTGAAGGTGTGGTCTACACGATTGCTGATCTCATGGAACACCTGAGTACATGAGAGATTTTTCATTTTTTGTTTAGGTTTGTTTTTCTACCTACTGTACTTCTTCCTTGCGCAGGTTTGCAGCTTGTTACAAATCCAGGATTAAAACCGAGAACTCCTAGTGTAGTTCACATGATATAGCATTTGCATACCTCCTGTATGGCACGAGGGATGATGCCTCGTTGTTTGTAACTTTCAGTGGCGCCGGTCATTGTGAAGGTCTTTCCAGCCCCAGTCTGCCCGAAGCACATAACTGTTCCTAATGCGATAGAGAAAAACTTCAAATTACGGTTGTTTCTAACTGCAATATTTTGTGTGTATTGTACTGTACGTATGCATATATGTACAGTTTGTACACCCACCATCCACTTTACTAGGAACACCTGTATACCTGCACATTCATTCATATGATTATTTAATCACTCAACCATGTGGCAGCAACACGACGCATACAATAATGCAGATACAAGTCAAGAGCTTCAGTTAATGTTTACAACCAAACATCAGAAAGAAGAAAAGTTTGATGTCTGTGATTTCTGGTTTCCAATGCCAGGTAAGCAGGTTTAAGGATTTTAGTAAATACAGTTGTCTTCTTTTTTTCATTCTTTAACTTTGTAGATTCAGTGATTTTGTGAATTTTCATTTAGGCATTTGGCAGACGTGCTTATCTAGAGCGACTTACATTTTTATCTCATTATACATTTGAGGGTTAAGGGCCATGCTCAAGGGCCCATGGTGGTCATGGGATTTGAACCTGGGACTATCTGAACCATAGTCCAATGCCTTATCCACTGATTGCTTGACTGTTTAATCAAGATGAAGCTGATGTGATAATGTGCTGTTGTAGCCCATCCACCTCAATGTTGGATGTTTTGTTCTTTTGTGTGTGTGTGTGTGTGTGTGTGTGTGTGTGTGTGTGTGTGTGTGTGTGTGTGTGTGTGTGTGTGTGTGTGTGTGTGTGTGTGGAAAATCCCAGGTCAACAATTTCTCAAGCTACAGACTTTTCTCTATTCTGTTGTTTGATGTAATGATTAACTGAAGCTCTTGACCTGTATATGCATGATTACAGAGGTGGAAAGTAACGAATTACATTTACTCGCGTTACTGTAATTGAGTAGATTTTTTTTTGCATACTTTTTAAAGTAATTTTAATATCTGTAATTTTACTTTTACTGAAGTATGTTTTGTTTGAAGTATTGTAATTCGCTGCTGAGTAAAACAAATGAATGAAAATGCAATAATAATAAAAAATATCATGCTTTGTATAAATGCTTTGTTGCGCTTGTGTATCGTGTCCTGGTCGCGCGCCGCTCCAGACTCCACTCCTGGTTTTCTGACTGTCCCCACATCGGCGTCTACCTGACCTTCCACACGGTCACTTCCGCCCTGAGAGTGATGGCATCAATCAGCACAACCATATATAAATCGGAGAGAGACGCAGGAACGAGGAAAGAGGTTGTGATTTTGGCGTTTTGATATTTGATTGTATATTCTGGTTTTGACTTTTTGCCTCCCATTGACTTTCTTTGATTATTGCTTTGCCCCTTTGGTTTGCTTGGTCTTTGTATATATTTGTAGATAATTTCACTGTATGTTTGTGCACTCACCAGTAGTAGGGGTGTGGCTGCCATTTATTTTGGGAAGAGGGAATTTATTCACTGTTTTTGGTTTAGGGAGTCAGGGAAGGTACCTGTATTTGTTTGTGTTTTTTGTTTGTTTCTTTGTTTGTTTTTTGCAGGTAATCTAGCTACTAAATATAAATAACATTTTGTTTATTATTTTGGCCTGGGTCCACCCTGAATCTGATCCTCCTCCTCCTATTGTGTGTGTGTGTGTTTGTGTTTTTTTGTAAAGCAATACAAACTTCATTATTTCATAAGTTAATGACTGGATCTGGTTCTTGCCATATACCATCATTTCCATACAGTTTAAATTAGAACCCTGAACCATTCTTTTGCTGTATGGCCCAACCCTAGACTGGGATGTAACGCCATATTTAAGTGACCACTTTGATTTTCAAGCACAAAAAAGACAACAGCTTTATTATGCAAAGGTGTTCCTTCAGTTAAAAACAACTAGTTTGAGATTTATATCTGCTCATCTTTTTGAACTACTCTAGAATGATTCATCCCACCCCTGCTGTTAAAAAATAAATAAATAAATTCGGTACTTTTACTCTGAGTAAATGTTTTATGAGCTACTTTTTACTTTTACTTGGTAACTTTACTTGTACTTGAGTAAAATTTCACTGAAGTAACAGTACTTTTACTTGAATCCAAAGTTTTAGTACTCTTTCCACCTCTGGGTGATTATATGCACTGTGCTGCTGACACATAATAGGCCTATTAGATAACTGATTAATGCTTAGTTATAAAGTAGACATTGAGGATCCATCAGTCTTACTGACCATTGTAACCCTCCAGAGCTCCGAGCACCACACTGTGCGCGACCTGGGCATAGACTGCTTCTTGTGATACATTGTGCATGATGCCATTGAGCCGAAAAGACCAAGACCTCATCTGATTATTCAACACTCCTTTCTTGGTATTCTTTCTCAGCCGTACATTCACCATCTAAGAGAAGTGACATTAATAAACATGTAAACTTCAGTATGTTGTGTTATGGTGGAGGAAAGCAGCGTAATGTGGGAAATATAAGTCGCGCTAAATTAAATAGTGTCTTTTGCTTGTATTTGTGTACCTGTTTATCAGGCATGACTTCCATGAGCTCTTGGGCAAACTGTGTTGTGGGTCTGATGCGAACGTACACCATAACCTCATTGTGCACGCTCATAATTCCTGTAATTAATATATCAATGAGACATGCATAAAGCAAAGCATGAGCAAGGGCAGTTACTGTAACAGTTTCTCTATGTCAAGCACAGTACAGTAAGGTACAGTCTTGTGCAAAAGTTTAGGCACCCCTTGTTAAATAACAGATTTTGGTGATTTTTTTAAATTGAAAACACAATATTTTCAGCAAACACTGTTGTATAGTTACTTTTTATGTCATAAATTTAACAAAGATAAAATAAAACCATTATTGTGGCACTGTGCAAAAGTTTGGGCACCCTACATAATCAGTACTTCACACCTCCTCTGGCAGATATCACAGCTTGCAAACGCTTTTTATAGCCAGCTAAAAGTCTTTCAATTCTTGTACTTGGGTTTTTCCCCCATTCTTCCTTTTCAAAAGGCTTCTAGTTCTGTAATATTTTTGGTCGTCTTGCATGCACAGCTCTTTTAAGATCTACCCACAAATTTTCAATGATGTTTAAATCCGGGGACTGTGTGTCCATTCACTTAAACAAAATACTCACATCTTTCACCAGTCAATCATGAATTATACATTTATAATATACACTATTCTAAATTCAATTCACTTTCACTCACTCACTCATTATCAATACACCCTGGACGGGGTCCAATTCCTTGCAGGGCAATTTGGGAACGTCAGTTAACCTAATCTGCATGAGACAGGAGACAATGCTAACCACTAAACCACCATGCCACCCAATGGTCATTAAGATGATTAAAATGGTCTATGTTGCAAAGCTGAATTAAAAAAAATAAATTAGGGAAATCTATATGAATCAAAATGATCAGATGCAGAGGCTGGCGGTGGCAAGGAAAAACTCCCTGAGATGACAATAGGTAGAAACCTTGAGAGAAACCAGACTCAATGGGGAACCCATCCTCATTTTGGTTCTATCGAATAACAGGAATTGATTTGCTGTCATACTGTGTATTAAGAGGCTGGATGTCTGATATAACAGAAAATGTGTTTACGTTAATATGGAGTTCAGTTCATTATTGGAGGCACGGATACAAAAGTTTTTGTAAGAATTTCAGTCCTGATCTATTAAGCGATTGCAGTCACAAGCCATCAAGTCCGATTTTGGACATCGGTCGAGTCCAAAACCATCTTCATGGTCAAGTGGAACAGTCCCCAGTCACCACACACATCCCAAGCAGACCACATGGGGAATTCATGCGACGAGATCTTCAGCCAATAGCCGGGCACCAGGATGAGTCTGACGGGTCCGGATGATGTTTGTTCAGTTATTAGCACTGTCGCCTTGCACCTCAGGCTCGATTCCCATTTCTGTGTACATGGAGTTTGCATGTTCTCCCCGTGCTCCTCTCACACAGTCCAAAGACATGCAGATTAGGCTAATTGGTGTTCCCAAATTGCCCATAGTGTGTGAGGGAGTGTGAATGTGTGTGTGCTCTGCAATGGATTGGCACCCTGTCCAGAATGTATCCCGCCTTCTGCCCTAAGCCTCCTGGGATAGGCTCCAGGCCCCCCCGCGACCCTGAATGCAAGATTAAGTGGTATAGAAGATGAGTGAGTGAGTGTTCAGTTATTTGTTAACATATTTAAAATACCATTTATTTGATTGTATATTCACTTTTTTTTTATTATATAACAGTTATTACTAGAGTTAAGTAATATTTTAGTAAGGTCCAAGCCAGACAGAGTGTATAGTATAAATTCATCCTACCCCAACACCCCCCCCCCCAGTCTATGATCCTATCCTACAGCTTATCACGCATGCGCGGACCAAAAATACGGCATGTTTCGCTGCTTTAGCGCCCCGCCAAAAAATCCATGCTACTACAATAAAACGGGTAGTATTGAGTTTATTTATTTTTATTTTATTTATTTTTTTTATCGTTTTGTGTTTAGTTGTACATTTTATTTGTATGGTTAATTAACCAGTCGACTAGTGGACTGATGGGTAGCGTTAAATCCAATGTCAGAACGTGCTACCAGTGTTTAAGTGATACGGATTACATTCTGATAAAAGCACAAAGTGCTACAAGTATGTCAGGAAATGTAACCCAAGATAAAAATATAAATATGTTTTTGCAAAAATGCTATTTAACCATTCAAAACTATAGGCTACTTACGGTATGATGTAACTACACATTTCTACTACTGATAGGAAACACCCCTGTTAATGACCACAGAGGCTTGACAAACTCACCTTTCTAATTTATATTGCACTTTCGGCGAAGTTTTTAAAAAAAAAAAATTTTTATCTTAGCCGAGTTATCATAGACTCGGCTCCTCGGTTACACTCATTGTCATTACTGCTAACTCTGGCTAGAGCAGCGTGTTGACACGGTTGCCAAGACAGCAGTGCAGTGGGTGGAGACAAAAAAAATGGGAACGCCCCATACCGGAAGTCTTTGCACATCACTCTATGGACAAAAGCATCTGGCCAAACCTGTTAATTATTGAATTCTGTTAAATATTGAATATTGTTTCAGTCAGGCCGCTTCTCCCCAGTGACGTGCCATCTTAATGCTTCAGCATACCAAGACATCTTGGGCAATGCTGTGCTTCTAAATTCTAGTTTAGGGAAGACCCTTTTCTATTCCAACATGACTGTGCACAAAGCAAGGACTATAAACGCAAGGTTCGGTGAGTTCAGTGTGGAAGAACTTGACTGATCCTGACCTCAACCTCATCAAGCACCTTTGGTATGACCTGGCCTTCTCGTCCAACACCAGTGCCCGAGCTCATAAATGCTCTATAGAATGAATGGGCATAAATTCCCACAGAAAACTCCATTATCATGTGGACAGCCTTTCAAGAAAAGTGAAAAAGAGGCATCAACTCCATATTGAAGTATATGTATTTGGATACAATGTCATTGCGGGGTTGGTCAAATACTTTTGCCAATACAGTTGGCACTGTATAATCAGTCACCCTGATTTTCATTTCAACTGCTTGTAATGGTCTTATAATTCTACGCAACCACGTGTAAAAAATATCTGCTTTGCTGATACTTTGGAGCCAAATGTGACGAAAATGCTCATACACTAACTCCGGCAAGGACTATTCAGTGTGAGCCACAACTAACCCATTCAAATCCCACACTCGTCCAATGTGGATATTCTGTGGGAATGTTGTCTCATATGGGACCACTGTGGACACAAAGGTCCCTAATCTCCTGCAGAATGATGTGGGCTGTTCACAGCAATTAATTACATTTCTAATTCCAAGCTTTGTATTTAAACAGCACTCTCTTTGTCTTTGCAAAAACAATATTTTATACAATACAGTATCACATAAAAGTTTTCTGACCATAATTATTACATTATTTATGAATAATTAAAATTTTCAGGATGAATGGAGGCTGTGGTCTGCTCAAAAAGGACCAGCTCATGAAAAGTTTCTGAAATCTTTTAATTTAGCATTTTCTTCAGGATTTCTGAAATTATAATATTCTTGTAATTTACATGTTTATATATGTGTGTGTGTGTGTGTGTGTGTTTTATATATATATAAGTATCTCTCAGAATTCTTAGAAATCTCTGAAAGTCAGACACTGAAAATTTCTGAGGCTCTCCAACCAATGTAGGCTCATATCAAGAAAACTACACACAGTGACAGTGTGACAGCAATGGCTGCCACACCGCCCAACAGCATCACCACGAACATCTGGCTCCGGTCACAGAACCGCCCCTGTGCCTCCTCGTCATTACACAGCAGCCCCAGGGAAGCGCTATCGGTGCTGAGCGGCTCACTGTCCTGGGGTCCTCGTGCCTCTACTGTCCAGCGCAGCACGTTCACCTTCGTCTCCATGTCTTCCAGAGTGCGGTCCACCTGCGCGATCTCCTGCTCCAGTTGGCTTCGCTCGAGGCCTTCCAGACTGGCTGTCTGCTCTCCGTGCTCCTCCTGAAGATTCTGCACGCTCAGAGCACGAGCTGCTACTTCTGCTGTGCCTCCTGCATGTTATTATACACAATTGTTCAAGTCATTATATGAAAAATGTAAAACATTAAGCTTTATGGACTAGCATGGTAATCATGTGGACGTCTGGGAAAACCTAATGGATGATGATGAAGAAGCTGAATTCAGCCTAAAAAAATATCTGTAAAAAAATAAGCACATACTTTAAAAGAATCAACAAGTGAAGACTAGCTCATACTTATTATAGTCAGAGTTGAAGCATTTCTTTGAACAGAAAAAGTAGGTTGTTTAAAAAAAGATTCTTTACATATTTAATTACAATGAATTCTACTTGCTTTATAAAGGTGTTAAATGACATTCAACATGGTGCTTCTTTGCGCTCACCCTGCATGCCCGTCCGCACCGTGGCACTGTTTTTGGCCACCGAGAAACAGCTGCCCATGTGATAAACTTTGCACAGGTCTGCATAAAAAAGCTCCAAGCACGAGGAGAAGGCCACCCATTGCAGCTCTGTCACCTTCCTTTCCTCCTCAGGCAAGGTTTTGTCCCTTAGTCGGGCTGTTAGGTGGTTACGACAGGACAGTGTGAGCGTCTGAGCACGTTCACGTGTCTGCTGGAGCTCATGCCGTAGACTCCTACTGTCTGTGCAACCACCAACACAGGAAGCAAGGTGCCGGTAGCATGCCACCACCTATTCAATCACACAAGACATAGAACATACATTTAAACGTATACATTTTTTTTTATGATTGTTGTGGGATGCCTGATGTTTTATGAATCATGATTTCTGATCATCTTTAAATATAAGAAGAAAAGTATTCTGGTTAGCAATTTATCCTCTAGAACCTGTTTTTGAACCTGATGTGAGGTTTTATATTTGTTATTACTGTACAATAGAAATTTGCAATTTTAATCTAACCGTGTCTAACCTAGCCTTCAAATTTTATGTGAGTTTAACATTTAAAAGTTTATTAGTTCACTAATGATTCAGAGCAACGATCCATTATGTCCTTACATTCATAGTACTTAGTTTTTCATATTTATGTTCATAAGTTGAGAGAATACTCATTATCTCCTATTGCTGAGCAAGATGCAGTTACAGCTAAACTGAATGAAACTCTATTTAACTAATTGAAATGTTGAGCTTGTTCATTTATTTTGCACGGGCACAATTATTCCTGATAATCTACTTGTCATAAGAAGGCTATTTCTGGATGAGCGTTAAGGCTCTGGGTGATATCTCGGTGCTCCATATGCTGATGAAACACAGAGCACAGAATTTTATAGTAGTTTGACTTCATTCAATAACTTAATCACTAAAAAAAAAAGAAAAGAAAAAACACATATACTATATTGTAGATTGTGAACATTCCAAGATATTTTTACGATCGATTTTCCAGTTACAGTAAAACAGTTATGCACTGGAGTGTAAATCATTATTATGCAGCTAAAGTGCTTCTTTCTCCTTAAGCTACAGGCCATGTGCTACTTCAAGATGGTTTTACCCCAGCATGTCGGTTTTACACAAAAGGAAATAAGGAATGAAAATTGACTTGTTATTCAAGTTTATTGGAAAAGATCTGACAAGCGTCAATTGAACTGGATTGTACCATTTTGTGTTACAGTTTAGAAGACAAAAATATTTGCCTCATATTGTCCTGTGCAAATAATAACCCTAGGCACAATGCATGCAGATGAAATGAATGCATGTAACATAACTTGCGCTGTAATTTTAGGAACGGCAAACTATTTGTAACCCACCTTTGTAAGCGAGTCCACCATGGCTTGCCCCTCTTGAAGGGACTGTGCTGAGCTCCCATCATCAGTGACCTTGTTGTTAGTGAGTAGCATAAGGTTGTTCCTTTAAAGTGGACGAGGAAACCCTCTGTCCTGGTATCTGAAAGGGTGGAATTCTCACCCGCTTAAGTGCACATGTTAAGTTTCACCTTCTCTTGCTCAGCTGTTTAAGTGCCATAACTCATACAGAACCTTGGAGTTTATCTAACAGATGATCCAAAATACAAAATGAATATTTGTTATTTTTGTAAAAAAAAAATAAAAAATAATAATAATAAAAAAAAAAAAAGTCAACAGTGTTCCCCAAACAAGAAGAACATATAGAAAGATTGCTGTCTAAGGTGCAAGCGGGGTTTGTTAATCCAGAAACTGACCCCTGTGCACTGATCTACGCAAGCAAGAGTGGCTAAGCTCATTATCCGCTGCTGAGAGGTGCAGCTATGTATTCTCTGTACATCTCTGATTCTCTGCCCGTCTGCATAGCTCCTGCCTCGCTCGCCTTTTCTTCGCTGATGCTGAAGGATGCAGAGGGAGTATTGTGTTCATGATTACTCCTGGATTATAGATGTGATCTATGGATGTTGAAACCAAGACAGATGTTAGCGCATCAAATAAGTGAAAATCCATACACACGTTATAGCCAAATTGGATTACACATGAAATGTTATGTAATGTATTTTCCTTTGATAAGCAAAAATATATAAGGTTACATCTGAATTATTGTTTTATTTCAATAGCACTGATTATTTGTAAGTCTATATTTGAATATTGAAGCGTCTTATAATCCTACTATTAAACGCATGATGAAGCACACCAGAAGCCCCTTCATTACCTTAATTGTGCATTCACTTAATTATAAAGGGTGTTACGGTAATCTGGAGTTTTTTGAAAGACAATATCTAAAGATTTGTCTGATACAAATCATGAAATCTCTGTGAAGCGGTTTTACAGGATAGAAGAAACATAATTTAATGCATAATAACAAATCTTTCCCATGTTTAATCTTGCATGATAAAGGATTGTTACAGATCGATTTTAAATGCAATTCATTCAGAAGTCCTTTACCAATAACATATATTGATTATATGAATTTAAAGCTTCCCGTGAATAACAGGAACTGATACGTCAACTGTATTTTTGTTATTTGCATAGGCCTGTTCATCTGCTGTTAATATTTTCATACAGCTACATGGTGTCAGCCCATATGCTTATAATTCATTTAAGCATGACAGGTGAGTGACCTCTGTGCCTAAACTAATCTGATTAAAGACAGACTAAAATAATCCCGAAACTATAGCTGGCAGATTGCCCTTAATATCCCAACTGAATCGCTTCCTTAGTGACTAATAAGGTATCACTTTCAGCCTGAGGGTCTAGGTATTGTATATACTGTGAAAGTTTTTCACTAGGGGAATGGAAAGGGAGAAAAATGTATGATTACTAAAATGGTTAAATACTCATTCTCCCCCCTTTTTTTTCAATTGTTTTCTGCAAAAACAAATTGTAAACTTCGACCACAGTGGATATGGATATTCTGATTTTATTGAATATTCATTAATATTAATGATCAATGATATAATCGAGCAGAGGCTATATCGTTTATGCTGTAACAAACAATAACTATATTTTAATAGCTCATAACCACAGTGAACTCTCCACGTGATGTTTTTGTTCTTTCAGCTGCTCCTGTCAAGTTGTTGCCACAACAGGCCATCCAATCCGCACACAACTTGGCACAGGTTTTATGTCGGATGCCCTTCCCGACTTCCCAGCCCTTCCATTCTATCCAGGCTTGCGGTCAGCACTGCATTCACTGGCTGGGTTTGGACCTTGGCTGGGAATCGAACCCAAGCCTTCCGCATGATAGGCAAGAAGATTCAATCCTGGTGTCATTTATTTACTTTAATATATTAGCATTGTTGGCAAATCACTGAGGTATAAGTGAAAAAACACACTCCAATCTTCTATTGTATGACAATAACGCATTGCGGAGTGGTGATTATAAAGTATAACTGCACCGCTTGATTTCACTGCTTGTATCAGTCCACTTGTCTGTGGCACTACATAACATTCCAGACCTAGCAATAATTTGTTATATTTGATCGGTTTGTGCGTTACCGAGGTAACATGTAATGCTATCCAGCTGTGGATTTTCTGAGAAATACTTTTGTTCATGGTGAAAGTTCTCCATTTTCTTAAAAATCTCCTACAGTTAGCCTGTCTCGTTGTTATCAGAGATGAGTCCTATCACAACAGTATCATCATCAAACTTGAGATCTGGAAGTGGCCACGTAGTCATACTGCAGGTGTACAATAAGTCGAGCCGGGAGCTCCAGTGCTGAAGGTGTGGGAGGGTGGACCATGTTCACTTATACTGCTTGTACCAGTCAGTTCTATACTATCAGTTCCACTGACACAGGGATAGACTATGTCCAACCTTTGCTACGTTTGAAGTGAATTATAGCGTTACGTATATGCTGCACTGTAGTCACCAGAGCATTTTAACAGAATTTCCCTTCATTGTGTCCAGATGGCTTAGGGCTCAGGGCTGCGTATCGAAGAATGTCATCCTGCTCTGTCAGCCAGAATGCAGACAAAAATTGCAATAAAGTTAAAAATAAAAACTTTATTAGCACTTTTGAAGCTCTAACGGAAAACACAAGTTATGGAGTGCATGCAGGACAGAGTGCATTCATGACTACAGGCAAGTAATCCAAGTAAAAGCCAATTTCATCTCAAAAGGACCTGGAAACAGCCGCCCACGCTTTCATCTCTTCCAGACTTGATTGCTTATATCACTTACATGACTTACAGTATTTGCAAACCCACCAGCTCACTCAGCTCTTCTATTAAACAACCCGTTTTTTTTAGACCCCCAAACTCATTTAGAGACCAGAGGTGACAAGGCTTGTACTGTTTTAAACCAAATCTAAAGACGTATGTTTTCTCAATAGCTTTTAGCTCAGGCTGAGGTTGTCCAAGATTTCCGTTGTACACTTTTAATATCGAAATTTCATTCATCCGTATTATGCTTTTACTGTATTTCTTTTTCTACATCCAGTGGTTTTCAACTTTAAACTGCGTTTTACTTTTGTAATGCAACTATCCATATTTTGGATGCCTTCAGCATTCAGTATTCATAAAATGTAGAATAATGTAAATGTAAATAAATAAAGAACAGGAAAGACCATGAAATTATGGTCCAAAATTCTATAGTTATACTATACAAGTTGCACAAATATTGAATGCTGAAGGCATCCAAAATATGGATAGTTGCATTACAAAAGTAAAAATATGCAATAATCTTTTTATTTAGATAGTTATTGAGATGTGTTATTGAGCTACTTATGCTTCAGACCGCCTTTAATCTGAGGTGCTGTTAATTTGTGATATCTGAGGCGACTATCCAACTTTAAGTGAGCCCCTCTATACCAGAGGTAAGTTTCATCATAGTTCTTACAAGAACTATTTCAGAGCAGGTCTTCATGTCTTACTGTTGTTGTCGTTGTTAATTAATTAATATAATGTAGTAATGCCATATGTGGGTTTTTTTTTTGTTTTGTTTAGAAATAAAGTATTATTCTAGAATATAGAATATATGAATACAAACTTATATAGCATATTGTATATACTTAGTATATGAGGTATAAACTTAAATATATTATTAAAACATTTTAGAAATTATATTATAGCCCTGAATTTACTCATTTTTAACACACACAATTCATCCCATATTTTGGACTATCTGAGGCGACTATCAGGATCATACCGGTTGAGTCTGTGCGTGATGACGTATGACGTATGTCCTTACGCACGGACGTCAGTTTGTATCCGGAAGTGAGAGCAGTGGTTTTAGTAGTGGAGCATTTTTTGTTATTATTTTTACCCATAACACAAACACGAATAATAATGTTTATGGGGCGTTGTAACGTCTGGGGCAGTTTTCAGGGCACAAGTAAACATGTTTATTATTACTCTGACGTTGAACGAAGGGGAAACAGAAGACTGGTGGCACCGTTACTGCGTGTTGTTACACAGTGCTGGCGAGTTTGTCCTGCTTTTTGCAAGATATTTACGTTAAGGCGTGAGAAGGGGAAAACGCAGCGGCTTTTTAATAAATGTGGACCCGACACTGGCTCTCTTTGGAAAGGAGTGCGATGCTCAGTGGTCAGAGGTAACACCACTGCACCAGTACCTTCCTCTCCCAGAGCTTTGTACTGGGAACACTGGGCAGGAAAGCCAGGCCATGACAAAGCATCTCTCTCTCTCTCTCTCTCTCTCTCTCTCTCACACACACACACACACACACACACACACACACACACTTAGGGTCAGCTTTTCTAGCAGTCTTTATACTGGAATGCTTTTGGGAAATGAAAGAAAACTTTCTGGAAAATATTCAGATTTCATGATCCATAGTTAACAACATGTAAACATTTTTTTAAATACTGAACCTTTATTACACAACATGACACTTGCAAAATGTCTTTTTTTTTGTTGAAATCTCGACTTTTCAGAGAAAAGCAGTTTATGCTTGAAGTCGCTAGATGGCGGCATTGAGAAATTTGAATATTTGTTGGAACTTCATGATTCAATTGGCCACATTAATCAAAATAAAATAAATAAAACAAGAACACTGGGATATTTTCTTTTGTTGTGTGGGTTAAATCATTTTTTTCTTATAAATAAGTATAAAGAACAGAGGTTAAATTGAAGGACAAAAGAAGTGTGGATGGGACACGATTTATCCTGTGTACAGGGTCACGGGGGGCCTGGAGCCTATCCCATGAGGCCAGGGTACATCCTGGACGTGGCACAGGGCACACATGCTCATGCACTTACTATGGGAATGCCAATTAGCCTAATCTGGAAGTCTTTGCACTGTGGGAGGAAACCTGAGTACCCGGTGGAAACCCACCAAGCACAGGGAGAACATGCAAACTCCGCGCACACAGACCCCGAGGCGGAAATCGAACCCAGGAAGTGCAATGCAACAATGCTAAGCATTATGCCACAGTGCTGCCCAGAGTTTATTAGTTTACATTAATTTAAAATGTAAATGGTCTTCACATGACTTCATTTTTGAGACATCAGATCACATCAGAGATCGATTAATTCAGATGTAAATAAAAAGAAAAGATGAAGCAGATCTGCAAATATTATACTCAAATATTCAACCTCAAAAATGTTCTTTACAGAGTTGAGCACCTCCAGTAAAGTGATGCAGTATGACCTTGCGAAATCTGGCCACAGAAAGCTCTTCTTTGATACACACGCGATGGTTCAGCTCCTGGAAGAGAGTGGTTTGTATGTTTTTATATTCAAAGCTTATTGTGCATGCATGGTACAACATCTGCTTTATAATAAGTTCAGTAATTTAGTAGCGCCTGTGACCAACTCAAGCTCTGTTGCTTCCCTTTAGGATTGACAATCCAACAGGCTGAAGTTATTGTTAAAGTCCTGCTTAATACAACCGACACCAACATGGACGTCATGTATGGCGATATGGTCACCAAGACACAGCAAGTATGATATTTAACATTATTTAGAATGTTTGGCAGTTGGACCGAATACCTTCCTATGTCCTTTGCATATACATTATGTTTGTAGCATTCTATTTATTAAAACCTATTCATTATTGTTGAAGTAAACATACACTGCCTGTCTAAAAGAAAGTCACCACTTCAAAAGAGTCAAATTATTAGACTGCATCAAGTACTGAAGTAAGGCGATTTTAAATGACTAGCGTTGGGTTAAGAGCTGTGCCTTATTAAAACCTTAAGGACTTTACTGAACCTTCAACAAAAATATGATCAGAAAAAAAATAAGATCATCAGTGGCGCTCACTTAAACTCTCAAGTAAAGTAAAGATGCATGGTACGAAACTGACAGGAGAAATCACAGCTATGTTTAATAGTTAAAGTAAGATCGTTTTCACATGCACAGTGTGATGAGAACTCAGGATTGAGACTCAACTGCTGTGTGGCTATAAGGGAAGACTTCAATCTGCTATGGAGCAAACATATTAGACTTGGGAGCAATGGAAGAAGAAGGTCTGGTGATTCTAGACCGACCGTATTACAGAGTGATGGGTGATGAATAAGCGGCAATTAAATGAAGTCAACTGATGACCTAAATGTACTAAATGACAGGGTGTCACATCTGGTGGCACAGGCTTATTCCAGGATTCAGATTGTGGAGTGTGCGCCATTTTTTTGGCCAGGCAGTGCATAATTTATATTGTGCTAAAATCTACCCAATTTTATAACATTAATATCCAAAACATGGTGTCTGATTTCTTTTTGCTGTTTAACAGGAGATCATGTTACAGAAGGTTATGTCTCACATCGCAGCTGTAAAAAAAGACATGATCATTTTGGAGAAAAGTGAATTTTCCGCTTTACTGGCAGAGAACGAAGTAAGTGCTATTTATCTCTTCTTTATGGCGGCCCTAATATTAGTGCAGTCATTATTCCCTTTAGCTTAAGGATAAACAGGGGAACTTAATTAGTCTTGTGTGTTTTGCTTGTTTATCCTTGTAGAGAATCAAAGTGGAGCTTGCACAGGTGACCATGCAGCTGTCTGTGAGTAGAAATGTAGACTTCTTAAGACATTTCAGAATCTCAAAATGATGTTAATATGGTTGGAGGTATAAAACTGATCAGCAGAGCAGCATCAGCATCCCAGTGCTTGTTTGGGATTTCATTTTAGTTAAACACCTTAGGTTGCTCATTCGTAGGTTTCTTGCCTACCAGGCAGAAGTCTAGGCTACAGTTGCCAGCTGGAGCCCGAATCCAGTCACTAGTTACAGGGCATCGTTACTGCTGGTCACAAGTCTGGATAGAATGGGAAGGTTGCGACAGGTTAGACATTGGTATGAAAGTGCCAAGTTGTAGGCGAATGAGTCAAAATATTATAAGGATGGATAAAAATCCAGAAAATCACTTTGTATGATTTTTAATGAATTAATTTGCACAATTGGTTGCACAATTGGTTTAATTGTGGCTTGATTGCACAATTAAGCCACAATTAAAACTTGCACAATTGATGGCTGACTAAATACTATTTTGCTCCACTGTAAATAACATTTAGTCTCATATTCAAACTAGCATAGAGAAAACTTACATGCATTTAATTGTAGCATGCACCATCGAGCAAATATTGTTTTGTTATAGTGTATGTGTGCTACACTCTTCCACTTGTGCTACACTTGAAGGTAATTTATCCACGGCAGCATGTTTTCAGTAGTATACACTAGCTTCTTCCATGGATGTACAGTACATGTGCATGCAGACATTTGACTCTCCTGTTATATATACAGTTTTACTGTAATAGCTTTTTTTGTCTGAATGATTAGGACATGTTGAATAAAGTACGCTTAGACAACAAGCTGGATGTCAACTTGGACAAAAGCCAGGTCAAAGAGATGGTACGTCCTACGCTGGTGAACCCAACACAACAAACATCTATTCAACTTTGCTTATTTACTATATATATATATTTTTAAACAATGACTATTTCTTAAATATTTAAGAAATATTTTTTTTATCTAAACCTGATGCATTTTAGAAAGCAGAGCATGAAAAGAAGATTTTGGTGGCCAGAAACCACATGATGGAGATGGTAGGTACCATCTACAAATATTCTACATTACATAACACTATACAGTAAATTTTTGCCTTTGAAGATTTAGTAGGGGGGAAAAAAACTTTTTCTCATGTTTGAGATTGTATGATGAGTTACTTATGATCATATGAGATCAATCAGATGAGGTTATCACAATAAGTTTTTATTCTTTGCCAGCTCGCTGATCAGGATCGTCTTGTGACCCAGAGTAAAATGAAAATCGATACAGAAGTGGCCGGACTAAAGACCATGCTGGAATCTCACAAACTGGATAGCATCAAATATCTAGCAGGTAACAGAAGTCAGATTTTTACTTTTACAATAAAAACTAACAGTGCTTGGGCCCTCAAGTGGCGCAGTGGTAAAGTGCTCACCCTATCATCCGGAGATCGCCAGTTTGATTCCTGGGTGATGCTGTAGCCTCCCGCAGCCGAGGGCCTGGGGAGGGCTGATTAGGCCAGCTCTCTTAGCAGAGATGGATAGGAGGCACTTAGTGCTCTCACATCAATCACGGCTCTACAGCCAATCATGGGCGTCTGTGAGCTCATGCAAGAAGCGGAAGAAGCATATAGCACTGTCCTCCGAGGGTGTTAAGCCCCCAGTGGTGCATGAGCGAGGAGTTCAAAAACAAGCCCACATCAGGATGCGCTGTACTGAACTCAAGAACACCCTTCGATTTCCTATGATTTCGAGATTATGAATTGTGAAGCCTCCTAACCAATCATAAGTCCCTGTGAGGTTATGTATGCAGAAGAAGACAAATAGCACTGTCCTCAAACATTGTGTCTCAACATTCACGCGAAAAATTTATTCAGATAATTCAAACATATTTCAATGTATTAATTATACTACAAGACTCAATGTTCACCTAAGCTCATCACGAATACTTCTAGTGTGAGTGTGTGGTGTAGAAGCCTCTCGTAAATAAGATAAACATGGCCACATGACACTGGCAGTGTAACCCCTTTCACAGTTCCAAATTGCTGATAAGTGAACCTTGTTCTGTGTCTCAGCAAGCTCTTAAACTAACACAGATTAACAAATGACAAGCTTGAAACATCAACCTCGCTCACAGACACTTGATCCGCTGCTAAATAACATAGGGACGGAGCTGAAAGTCATTTCGTTATCCATTCCCTTTACTTAGTTACTTGCTTTTTTTCCCCTCAGTTACCTATTTTTTCAAACATTCTCAGAGAAGCGGCTCAGCCCTGGACACAACTTTGACCTGACAAACCATTCTGTATCACAAACCGGAGTTTATACATTTACAGAATGTCAATAGTACATGGTCTGCTTTGTGTTAAAGAGATGTTCATGGAGTTTACGCAGATAACTAGAGAATGACAACACTCCAAAAGCTAACGCTTAACAGTCATGATGTTACGAAACTGGACTTGAGGTGAAATTTCTCATGAATGAAGGCGTAAAACTGATTATTCATTAATTAACAGAAGAATTAACATTCATTAACAGAAGACTTCAAACAGTAGGGTGATGAAACTCTTAGCCGCAGTAAAACATTTAAATGGTGCAAAAATTTTTAAAGAAGGCCGAACGTTGGTGAATGTCGATCCCAGCTGAGATGGCTCAGAGCCCACTGCAGTTGTTCTTGTGAATATTCAGCGAGTGGAACATCTGATCCTTGAAAAGCCACAGATGACTTGCTGCCAACTTGTGGGACAGACAAATTTGTCACCACTTGCACAATACAGGAACTTGTCTGGGAGTTATTGACACATCTCCCGTACAGACATGACCTCGCTTCAAGCGATTTTTATATGTTTGGGCTTTAAAGGAGTTCCTGGGAGGCCAGCGTTTCAGGCAAACATGAAGCAGGCAGTCCAATCATAGCTTGGTATACTAGATGGTATACAAGCATTAGTGAAACACTGGGATAAGTGCATTAGTGTAGCAGTGGATTATATAGAGGAACAAAGATAGTTTTTACATTCATAACTGTGTTGTGTTAAATCAAGTCCAAATCAAGTCCTGCATTGACTTGAACACCACTGATAGTTTTTAATAGAAAAATGCACTGATTGTCGCATGTTGTGCATGTAAGAATGTGATGATATTAGAGTATTACTTTATCTCTCTCTCTCTCTCTCTCTCTCTCTCTCTCTCTCTCTCTCTCTCGCTCTCTCTCTCTCTCCCTCATGAAAACAAGTTATTATTCGGATGCATTCTAATATTATGAGTCAAATCTAAACTTGTATCTAATATATGAAATGATAA
>JAAGKR010002557.1:40360-91411 GCA_011419295.1 Clarias macrocephalus | reverse complement strand
GCTCAATGGAATGAAACTCATCTAAGGGAGCCTAAGGAGATTCTGCAGGGTTCTCGCTCGCTCCCTCTCGCTCTGGTTCTAAAAAGAGTTGTATACAGATTGTATCTGGGAACAAATATAGCCAGAAAACTCCAACTCTGTTATATCACTAATGCATCTTATAGGAAAAATGTCCCTTTTTTCCCCCCAAACTTACTTGATCAGCCCCAGAGAAGTGCTGCAACACTAGTGAAGCTAAAATGTAGTGTTTTCATGAAATCGACAAATCTTTAAATTTACTTCTCACTCACCGTCTAAACCACTTTATCACAGCAGACTAAGGTGTGGTACAGCCCGGACAGGGGTGTCCGGGGTGTCTATCACATACCCACACTCACATGCTCACATGCTCATTCACATACTATGGGCAATTCTTCATGTCTTTGGACTGTAGGAGGAAACCGGAATATCTGGAGGAAACCCATCAAGCACGGGGAGAACGTGCAAACTCCATGCACACAGATCTTGAGGCGGGAATCGAACCCGGACCCTGAAGGTGCAAATCGGCAGTGATAAACAATAAGTCACCGCGCCGCCTTTTTGAGTTTAGTTTCTGCAAAATGTTAAGAGTAGTTAACAAATATTTACGGTTTTTCATTACCAACTTAAGGATGTTGAACATTATTATATTGATATTAATAAAAAAGAAAAGAAAAAGATTTATCCAAGATGGCTGTCCTTTTAGTTACACTGTGAAGAAGTGCGGCGCTGTAGTCAAACAGATCCGATGTCAGACACGAAGATCATGTCTGGTTAAAAGTGTTCTTCTTTGGTCTGATATAAAAGGCATGAAAAGTTTTCTGCACGAGTGTTTGCAGCACTGACTGTTGCATTTTCCTTTTTATCCTTCCCGTTGCTAAACTGCCTTTTGAGATTCGTAAATGGTGAAGGCCACGCAAACCGCCTCGCTCTCGCTGACTGTAAAAAGTGACATTGTTTATGGTGGTGACCTTTCAGCAAGCTGATGATACAGGACAGGTATAAAATCGTCAGAGAGAGAAAAGAGCAGAGAGAAAAAGGAGGAACACAAAAGGTGAACAGAAATGTGCATTTACTGTCATGAAACAAGGGAAATACCTTCATCTAGTACATTATACTCTAATACTTGTTATATGACCACGAGACATCTAAGTAGGACAGTAAGGCGCAGTGTCTGTCAATCAAATAAAGAAGGTGTGGCCTGTCTATTAGAGACAGTAAAGGAAGCAGGGCTTGTGTGTTTATCAATCACAATGAGAAGGTGTGGCCTGTGTGTATCTAGGGAAATGAAGGAGGAGTGGCCTATTTGTCAGTCACAGTGAAGAAGGTGTAGCCTGTGAGTCACTTAAAGTGAAAGAGGTGTGACCTGTTAATCTGGAACAGTGAAGGAGGTGTGGCCTATTTATCAGTTACAATGTAGGAGGTGTGGCCTGTTTATCAACTACAGTGAGGTGGGTGTGGCCTAGTCATCAGTTACAGTGCAGAAGGTGTGGCCTATTTATAATAATAATAAAAATTATTATTATTATTATTATTATTATTATTATTTGTAATGTACTTTTCATTCATCAAATCTCAAAGTGCTAATGGTAAAGAAAAATAAAGATAGAAAAGGTATAAAACAATAAAATGAAACCACATATATAAGTTACATGCAGGGCTGTGGACTATTTATCATACAGTGCAGGAGGTGTGGCCTATTTATCAGTTACAATGTAGGAGGTGTGGCCTATTTATCAGCTATAATGTAGGAGATGTGGCTTATATATCTTATACTGTAGGAGGTGTGGCCTATTTATCCACCACAGTAAAGGAGGTGTGGCCTATTTATCATTAACAGTGATGGAGATGTGGCCTATATATAGCTTATACAGTATTGTACAGGAGGTTTGTCCAATTTATCAGTTACAAACAAGGAGGTGTGGCCTATTTATCAATCACAGTGATGGAGATGTGGCCTATATATAGCTTATACAGTATTGTACAGGAGGTTTGGCCAATTTATCAGTTACAATCAAGGAGGTGTGGCCTATTTATCAATCACAGGGAAGGATGCATGTGTGTTTCAATTAAAGTGAAGGAGGTGTGGCCTGTCTATCAGTCACAATTCAGGAGGTGTGGCCTGTGTATATAAATTAAAGTGAAGGAGGTGTGGCCTGTCTATCAGCCACAGTGTAGGGGGTGTGGCCTGTGTGTATAAATTAAAGTGAAGGAGGTGTGGCCTGTCTATAAGCCACAGTGTAGGGGGTGTGGCCTGTGTGTATAAATGAAAGTGAAGGAGGTGTGGCCTGTGTGTATAAATTAAAGTGTAGGAGGTGTGGCCTGTCTATCAGTCACAGTGTAGGAGGTGTGGCCTATGTGTATAAATGAAAGTGAAGTAGGTGTGGCCTGTATCAGTCACAGTGTAGGGGGTGTGGCCTGTGTGTATAAATGAAAGTGAAGGAGGTGTGGCCTGTGTGTATAAATTAAAGTGTAGGAGGTGTGGCCTGTCTATCAGTCACAGTGTAGGAGGTGTGGCCTGTGTGTATAAATGAAAGTGAAGTAGGTGTGGCCTGTATCAGTCACAGTGTAGGGGGTGTGGCCTGTGTGTATAAATGAAAGTGAAGGAGGTGTGGCCTGTGTGTATAAATTAAAGTGTAGGAGGTGTGGCCTGTCTATCAGTCACAGTGTAGGAGGTGTGGCCTGTGTGTATAAATGAAAGTGAAGTAGGTGTGGCCTGTATCAGTCACAGTGTAGGAGGTGTGGCCTGTCTATCAGTGACAGTGTAGGAGGTGTGGCCTGTGTGTATAAATTAAAGTGTAGTAGGTGTGGCCTGTATCAGTCACAGTGTAGGGGGTGTGGCCTGTGTGTATAAATTAAAGTGTAGTAGGTGTGGCCTGTATCAGTCACAGTGTAGGGGGTGTGGCCTGTGTGTATAAATGAAAGTGAAGTAGGTGTGGCCTGTATCAGTTACAGTGTAGGAGGTGTGGCCTGTCTATCAGTCACAGTGTAGGAGGTGTGGCCTATGTGTATAAATGAAAGTGAAGTAGGTGTGGCCTGTTATCAGTCACAGTGTAGGGGGTGTGGCCTGTGTGTATAAATGAAAGTGAAGGAGGTGTGGCCTGTGTGTATAAATTAAAGTGTAGGAGGTGTGGCCTGTCTATCAGTCACAGTGTAGGAGGTGTGGCCTGTGTGTATAAATGAAAGTGAAGTAGGTGTGGCCTGTATCAGTCACAGTGTAGGGGGTGTGGCCTGTGTGTATAAATTAAAGTGTAGGGGGTGTGGCCTGTGTTATAAATTAAAGTGTAGGAGGTGTGGCCTGTGTGTATAAATCAAAGTGAAGGAGGTGTGGCCTGTGTATCAGTCACAGTGTAGGGGGTGTGGCCTGTGTGTATAAATTAAAGTGTAGGAGGTGTGGCCTGTCTATCAGTCACAGTGTAGGGGGTGTGGCCTGCATGTATCTACTGAAGGTCAGCAGTAGCATTACTACATCAGCATGGGATGCAAATTTGCTCAGACGATGTTCAAAGGTAAACAAAAAACACATATCCAAACATTTATGTTTCATATTCTTGCTACCGCTTGCTTTAATAGCTGCTGCATCATTCTAAGAACAATGATAGAACCGATGATAGAACCTGACAGTTTGAACGTTCCCAGAAGTTCGGTAAGCATCATTAAAAATGCAGCTAAACTAAACTTGTCTGCTTCTTCGCTACATGACAGAGTGAATTCTAGCAAATGAAATAATAAAACGAGCCAGGCCTAAGATGCTTAGATGAGCTGCCAAGGTGCTGCACAAGCAAGCAGTGAGTCATCAGCAGGAGGAAACAGGCACTGCTGCCCACATGGCTTGACAGCAAACACACTGTTCACACACACACACACACACACACACACACACACACACACACACACACACACACATATATATACACAGAGGCACAAGCAAGCCCACATTCAGACGAGCATCATTTTACATGTAAAACACTGTGACCCTCTTACTTTAATTTCCTCACTTCATCCTTTTCATACAGAACCAGGACGGATCTGGCAGTCAGAATCAGTGTTCCATTACGCAATGAGCTGATCTGGGCTCCGTGCCTGACAGTCCCAGTGAAGGAAGGTGTGGCGTGACGCTTCTCCAAGCACACACATGTGCGCACACACACACACACACACACACACACACACACACACACACACACACACACACATATACACGGTTCACTGCTCTGGTGGCTCTTACCTTCATTAGGTCCAGCATGGGGCCGTTGATGATGCCAAGGTATCTCCTCTCCAGAGTCTGCGGGTGGCTCACTGTAGGGAACTACATATGGGAGAAGCGGAAATGAGATTACACACACACACACACACACACACACTCACACACACACACTCTCTCTCTCTCTCTGTATAGTGAGCATGAAACAGTGTGGGCAGTGGTGTAAATTTGTAAAAAGCCTGTTTCCATCCATCAAATCACAAATCGTATTCTTTACTGAGACAATAATTAGGATGCTTATAGAAATTATGCCTCGTTTTGCCTTTAAATGACCCATATTTTACATATTTTTCTCACTCACAGCTGTGTATGTTGCAATAACCCTCAGATAATGCATTTTAACTCCCTTTATCACACTCCTTCTTCAAATGCACCATTTCAGTGTCTATATAAATGACCCACTGCCCTCTAGGGAACAGCAAAGCCGAGCAACATGCTGGGGGAGGAGCTTTTCTTACATGAGGTCACATCAGGGGGGGAAAAAAAAGCTGGAATCATATCCGTATTTTATACACACACTGGAGGCCCTTGAATCCAACTTTAGTTTTAGTGACCTTTAGCTTGATTCTTGTCTTTGTAAGAGCAAAGTTGTATCATGCTATTGAGAAGAAAGACCATACCTAGTTTAGTTGTCGCTTTTTTTTTGTTTGTTTGTCACGTTCTGCTTCTTTGTAAATCATTAGTGTGTGTGCCCAGTGATGGATTGGCACCACATGTCCACAGTGTACCCCGTCTCATTCCCTAAGGACATTTATGCACTCACACACTCATCATCTTTACATCTGGGGGGGGCCTGGAATCTATCCCAGGAGATTTAGGGCATGAGGCGGGGTCACCCTGAACAGGGTGCCAACCGATCACAGGGCACACACACACACACACACACACACACACACACACACACACACACACACACACACTCACACTAAGGCAGTGGCCTTGACAGGCATGACAGGTGGGGCGCAATGAACGGGGAAGAAAGTAGTGGAAAATAATAGGAAAGTACCGAATCTAATTCATGCTTTTCTTTATTCATAATGAAGATCAAAACAAAACAATCACATACGAAGAAATGGATCATTTAATACAAGTAAATTGAAATAACATCAGTTGGGGGCCGAGAACCATAGTGCAACAATAACGGTTTAACGTCGGCATGTTAATTGCGATGGAACAATATAAGGAAACTTTCAGTATTATATATGTAATTATCATTCAATTATCATGCAGTGTATGCTGATGTTTCTATATTTTTGTTAAAAAAATTCATACTTTATCAGGCAGTACTAGTCTGGCATTTCTAGTTTCCAGTGTGGCAACAAAGTTGCTTTTTGATCCTTCAGGCGCTGAACAAAAGGGAAGATCAATAGCGTTCTACACTTTTTGTTGGTGTGCGCCATTTTGCGATGATCCCTAAATCATTCGTTGCGCAGTAGAGAATAATGCGGTTTACGCTTTCAAACATTTAAGCGCTTAATCGAGACAAAGACGGGTGTAGCGTAAAGACAATGTGGAGAGGAAATATATCTATCTGTGGGGATCTTATTTGCGGGTTTATTTACGCAGCTATTGAAGCCGGAGATGCAAATATAAAACTAACTTTACCGCCGTCACAAACCGGGTCAGTAGCGACGTAGTCGGCATAATAACATCAATGGATACATTTGTTACATGGACCACAAAAAAGCCGGCGATTCAGCACCATCAGCCTAATCAACCAAAAAAGCAGCCGAAAAGAAAATATGATGAAGTCTACAGTATCTTGCGCTTGGATTCATGGTGGGGGCAGAGGTGAGACCCATGTGTGTTGTGTGTCCTAAACCGCTGGCAGCAGACACAAAATATTAGGAAGACATTAGGGACAACGCACCCCAGTCACATTAATAAGCCTCTCGACTTCTTTGAAAGAAAGCTGGCAGTAGAACCGCCTGGTCAAATCTGAATCAGTGGACAGCAAAGCACAAACTGCTTCATTCAAAGTTGCAAACAGAAATACCCTTAAGTGGGGAATGACAGAAAATGTTTGAGAACCACTGCACTAAGGGCAATTTGGGAACGCTAATCAGCCTAATCTGCATGTCTTTGGACTGTGGGAGGAAACCGGACGTACCTACTTCAGTAGATACATGCAGGCCGCACCTCTATGGAAACCCACCAAGCACAGGGAGAACATGCAAACTCCATGCACACAGAAACGGGAATCGAACCTGGACCCTAGAGGCGACAGTGCTACCCACTAATCCACCGTGTCGCCTTCAGGCACAATTTATTTATTTGTACCGTGCCAAGGAACAATCGCTCCACCCTCCCCACTCCCACGCTGGCCAGCATTCACGTCACGTTTGTTCTCCGTTCTCGGGTACGCTTGTGGATTTAGACCCTCCGATACAGAAGGTGGCAGTATGCACCTACTCGGTTTGCGAGCCGACATTAAACACAAGAAAAGAAGAGAACAAGGAAGGTCACTTTCACCCTGTGCCTAATAGTATTTACATTTCAGCAAAAAAATACCAAGAGTAAAGCTCCCGCGCGCCATCCTACTGTATCAGCTAAATGCCGCATGTCCGTTTAGCTCAGAAGACGAGATCGGCGCACACATGTCACACGCACACTAAGATGTTGTAGGAGACAGATGGCACTGATGATGTCACGGGTAACCAGCGATCTACTTCCGTTCTCAGGTTCGACTGGCTGACATGTCTGGTTCCCGAGCACAGAACGATTGTGTTCTCAAATGAACCAGACTTTGGGTTCTCAGAGGTAATCCAGACGGCCCGAATGTGATCCTGGGATACAGAGTGTTACAGAAGGTGAATGAATGAATGAATAAATCTGCAGGATAAAACACTTATATGAACAAGAACTGGGTGGTGTGGAGCGTTACAGTGACACCTCACCGCTCCAGACTCTTGTTCTCTTATGTGGGCTTCTCCTGGGTTCTTTGTTTTTCCTCACACATTGCTGAAACACTAGCTTTGATCGACTATATCCTGTCTAGCCTGTATCCCCATCTCATCTGTGTGTTTATCTGTTAGTTCGACTAGTTTTCTTCCCCCCTCATTTAGTCGAATCCAATTCCCACCCGTCACTAGGGGGCGCCCCCATTAAGGCTACGACTACCAGTCAGGGAGGGCGGAAGACTATCATGTGTTTCCTCCGAACCATGTGACGCCAGCCGACCGCATCTCGGTTTGGCTGTAGAGCCGTGATTGATGTGAGAGCACCTCATCCTCCCATCCTCATCCTCCCATCCTCATCCTCCCATCCTCATCCTCCCATCCCACCCCGCTGAAGAACTCTAATCAGACAATCAGCTCTCTCTATGCACCCCCAGCTGCATCACCTGGGAATCGAACTAGCGATTTCCAGATGATAGCTCGAGCGCTTTACCACTTTACCCCCCTCCCTTTTTTTCATTTCTTAATTTATCTTTCATTTTGCGAAAGTTTTTTTAAATTATCGTCATATTCGTGTGACGTGTCCAAGCAAATCTAACCGCACTGGCTGTCTGTATAGAAACAAAGCATCGGGTTGAAATTAGCACGCAAACAACAAGAAGGTCAATTTCCTCAGGGTACAAGTTCAAACAGATCCGTGTGTGATTCTGCTGGAAACTGCAGCCCTTACAGTTCTTTTACCCCATCATTAGGAGGAGCAGCTGAAGAGAACAAAGCTGGCGAGTTATGATATAACAGAAATGATATGATTCACAGAGCGTGTTTGTGAGAGAACGAGAAAGAGAGAGAGAGAGAGAGAGAGAGAGATAAACTCATGCACAGAGGCCTGCTCTTGGCAGGTATGAGCCAGCATCTCACACGTTCGCACGCACACACAAAACACCAACATACACAAACACATACGTGCACGACAGCTATGCATGAGTCACCTCGATCCAATCAGTCACAGGCAAAGAGAGAGAGAGAGAAAATGTGCTTGGAGAGATGAGTGAGAAGATCAAGGACACACAAAAGAATAGAAAAAGTGGAAAGAGTGTCGGAGACAGGCAGGAGCCCACCCGTAGGCCGTGGAAGCGGGGGTTGTTGTAGAAAAGCTTCATCTGCTCCGGAGGCAGGGGTCCGAGAACCTTCTGTATGGTGAAGAGTTGATCTATCTCGCTCTCGCCTGGAAACAAGGGCTGTCCGTCACTCAGCTCGCCCAGAATGCACCCCACCGACCACATATCCACCGCCTTCCCGTAAGGAGCTCTGAAAAAGAAGGGAAAAAAAAAAAAAAACTGTGATTATGGTTTGATTTTGAAAAAGGCACAAACTTGTTCCAGCATGGAAAAAAAAAAAAAAAAAAAAAAACAAGCTCCATGAAGACATGGCGTAAGGTTTGTTTTGTTGGAGCACAAGACCTGGAGCATCCTGTACAGAACCCTGACCTTCAACCCTCAATGACCCCCACCACGGCCTCCTTACCCGACATCAGCGCCTGATCTTACTAATGCTCTTTGAACGGACACAAATCCGTCTTAAATCTAGCGCTAAGCCTTCCGGACCGATCAACTCACAGATTACGGGCAGGAAGATTCGGCAAGAAATTCTAAGAAACCGGCTTCTTTAAGCTGCGAACACTTCTCTGGAATTTCTTCCAGGAAATAAGCACTTACACGCAATCTCAGAAGGACTGAGCTGCAGGCTTTTTCTTCTTTCTTTTTTTTCTTTCTTTTTTTCGAATGTCAGTTTTTCACACAAGTGCAAAGAGGATCTCCAGCTGAGCTCTCACACAGTCAGGAAGATAAAGTATGCATATGAGGAAAAGCACCTGATGCACCCAGTAAAACATGCTACTTCTACAGACCTCGGCACGATGCCTTCTGCTGGAACCGTGAGTCTCTAAACTGGGGTTGCCTCTGCCAGGAGGTTAAAGGAGTCATAGTGCAGATCGTGCTGTCTGAACCGACGAGGAAAGTCGATATGCACGGACCTAAGAATAATTTTTAAGCAGCAGGAATCTGGTCCTCTCTTGAACTCGTGTTTACGAGTTTATTTTGGTACATAATACTTTTTTTTTTTTTTTTTTAAATCACAGTTATGAATCATGCAGCATGAAAATCTCTCCAAGTATCTTGATATGTATATTTGCCATATGGCTCACCCTCGGTAGATATGCATTATTTTTAACCTTGAATCCTCCTCTCAACTGTGTGTGTGTGTGTGTGTGTGTGTGTGTGTGTGTGTGTGTGTGTGGGTACATGCATATTCTTAATTTACTGTAAATAGACATACTGCGTCTGTGTTGTACTGTATAGTTGATAGTGGTAACAAATCAATGTTATGATCGAAAAGGTCAGAGAAAGAAAGAAAGAAAGAAAGAAAAGAGATAAAATAAATACTTTTAAATAATTTGTATTGGCACATTTTTCTATTTTATTAAATTAGTTAAATTAAATTAAATTTATTAAATTATTAAATTAGAATAGAATAACTAATAATAAGGTTGGAAATTAGTATCAAACACATAGAAATAGGTTGAATTATGTTTGTCTTCACATCCTATGAACTACTAAACAAACATGATATTTGATTCAAGATATTTCGATCTGCTATATTTCAATGATGTAATATTTTATATCCAAATACAATTTCCAGACCTCAACTGAGTAACTCTGATATCCAAAATGCTCTGGATCGAGTGCTCGGCTCCACCTAGACGTTATGTCATAATGAGCTCCTGCGTGGAAGCAGGTGATCTACTGGACTTTTCCATTCGAGGGAACGAAGACGAGGTTCATCGATCATCGCCAAACCTCCGTTGCACGTGTCTGAGCGAGTGACGGCACGGCGAGCTTGTAATTCTCCTCCGCTATCACCTAATAACCAGCTCTCACGACAGCACCATAAACATCGTAAACACGACATGATTGCGTTTATTCCATCCTGCATTCGGGAGCGCATGCACCACCTCGGCAGGGGCCCGAACGCTGGATGATTTACTGCTGCAATGGCGTCGCGATAGCGTCCACTGTCGGGGCGACGTTATTTTTGAATAATCTTCTAACAGGGTGTCGAATTCGGTGGCACAGCGGCGTAGCGTTTAGCAACGTTCAATTCCCGTCTGGAGTGTGTGCATGGAGTTTACATGTTCTTGTGCCCTAAGAAAGTCTCTGGGGATAGGCTCCAGGCCCCCCGTGACAATGAGTGATATTATTTTTGTTATGTACAGGCATCCAGATGCCCCCTAGTGGTCAAGTGGTAAACACGCAGCTCTCTCACTACAGCGATCCCGTCAGACTGGCATTAATATCAGTTTTTATCTTTATTAATATCGTTGCGCCAGGGGGCATTCAACGTTATCCCATTGACATGTAGCCAACATTGTTCCAACGTCATTTCATCAACTTTCCCAAACAACCGAAAACCAACATTGCCCCAATATCCACAATATTAACAAATTAACTTGTTTTGACAAGCAAAAATTCCTATCAGGACAGCTCTGAATGTCAACTTTGTCACCAAATTTTAACTTTTTGCCCGTGAACTAGCGACCCCCGGATGGTAGGGCGAGCACTTTATCACTGCGCCACTCGGGGGCCTGGTAACAAAAACATTGAAGTAGAAACCTTCCGATAACATCAAATTAAGTCCATTGAATTTTCAATTTCAATGCAAATTTTATTTCTTTAGCACTTTCTAACAATGGGTCAATGTCGCAAAGCAGCTTTACAGATTTCACAGCATTACAGGCTTTTTGAGTTGCCCAAACATTAGCCAGTAGCTTAGTAGCTATCAATGTGCTGTGCGCTCAACCCTCCGATCTTAGTATCTCAGAATACTGTTCTTGCTCACTTGCTTTAATCCGACTCCCATAAAGCAGAGACAGATAAAGGCCTTGCTCAAGATCAGTAAATCAAAGTCTTAACAACCGAACCAAGACTAAGCGCACTGCGGCTAGGTGATGTTGGATAAAACCATAGCCGCCTTTTTAATCTATAGAGTGAAACTGGAGTAACGGGAGGTTTTGCTCAAAACTGCGCCGAACTCCGAGATGATTTCAAGACATCGTAAGGGTGCCATTTGGGATGTAGTGGGACTCTAAGAGTGTGTTGTGATTACGGCGATGCGGCTGTATGAGAGAGAAAACTGACCCCAGCAGTAGTTCAGGTGAGCGGTACCACCTGGTGGCCACGTACTCCGTGTAATTGGCGTCCGTTCCTTCAGAGAGGTCACGTGCGAAACCTGAGAGCGATGGATATCAGGAAGGAAGAGAAAGAAAGATGTCTTATTAGTTACTTGTAAAACTGTCAGAAACAAACAAACAAAAAATACAACGCATCTAAAATCCATTTTACAACGTACAACGTAAAGGACGATACAGATGAAGGACAGTCTGTTAACATGTCGCTGTGTATGTTTAGGGTTCATTTTGAACTAGGAACAATGCCACATGTCTGCAGTCAGCTGTGTGTGTGTGTGTGTGTGTGTGTGTGTGTGTGTGTGTGTGTGTGTGTGTGTGTGTTTATGCGTGTGCAGTCTGCTCCCGCATGCTGCAGCCGAAACAAAATGGCTGTAGCTTAAACAGACCATGACTGGCGTCCTGCCCTCAATATGGCGTGTGAGACAGAGGACCTGCTGTATCTCGCCCGGACCCATACACACATACAAATACAGACGCCCCACACATGGAGGCACGCACGCATGCACATTTATACCCGTTAGCAAAAAAAGAGCAAAGCGTGTCGACAGGACAGGCGTGAAATTAGCCATGATTCTCAGAATTTTTTAAAATTTTTATTGAACATCAGATCCTCTTTTATCTTTAAGCTTTGATGATTGCTCGCTGAAATAAAAAAGGTTTTCTTCACAGCTAATCATACAGTATATAAAATGCTTTCAATCACTATCGCTAACTTTTATCTAATTGCCTAATTTAGCTGAAATGTTTATAAATTCATATTTAATTCATAATCCAAAGCCTGTCCCAGAAACACTCCTAAAAGCGATTTAGAATTAGCATTAGCATTGCTAGTCCACTTTAGTTTAATGCCTGTTACTCAGACCGGAACGTTGTAGTTAAGTGAAGCTTTCACTGCTCCCCCTGGTGGAAATATTCAGCACTGCAAGCAGCTTCCTAACTTAATTCAGGTGGGGTTTCATTCGCTGCGTCATTGCACGGGATCTCTTTCTGAGCATGGATTGGGAAGGGACCCATGATGGTGCGACCTTCGACCAGGCAGCCATTTAAAATGCCCAAATGTTTTTGGTACCCAGAGGAAACCCAACCAGATACCTGGAATTCGAGTGAAACATGAAATCGAGATTTCAATTTGTCTCCCAACCACAGATGGATCTGGCGTCGTCAGGGTTCAAACGTGCGAATCTTCCAATGCTAGTGCGAAAGCGTATTTTTTTGGTCGCACCACTAACAAGCACCACAACCTCAAGTGGTGCAAAAAGAGCAGTTGCCAAATTTCACTGGGTGCGAAAGCCTTCATGAATTATTCAAAGTTGCCGCTTCATCACCTCCCTGATGTCACCTTCAAACTAGAGTTTACTCAAGATTTGTTCTCAAAAATTATTTTACTCTGGCATCCTGCGTTATTACACCCCTACTGGTACTCTCAAAAGAGTGGAGGTGAACTCTCGCCTACATTCCTGCACCTTCACTGGTAAACTAGTTCGCCTTTGCTCTGAGATTCAGCACCTGCGTCATTAACACCGCTAACGAGCGCCAAACAACATCTTCGAGCAACAGCCAGACTCACCAAAATCACACAGCTTGAGCACATCTTCTGAGCTGATTAGGAGGTTTTCTGGCTTAATGTCTGTAAAGGAAGAGAGGGAGAGGAGAAGAAGAAGAAAAAGTAAAATCAGGCTGCTGAATGAAAGCCCATTGCACAGCCTTAGTCATGACACATTTAAGATGTATTCAGTGCCTGACATGTTGCTTGTTAGCCCGAGGAACTTTTTATTTTATTTTATTTAAAAAAGGTCCTTTAATACATTCCCAAACCTATTCAAATACATGTATTATTTTTAATTCACACGGTTAAACTATTGTTGGTCGTTTAAATAAAATGTGTTGTTGATTTAGGAAGGTATAGGGGAAAGTTATCATTTTAAGTTCACGCTCTGAATGTTATCATATGCATAATTTCCGCATATGCAGATTTCTGCTTCAATGCCACATTCAAATTTAAAAATACTCAGATTTACTTGTATTATAAATGTGCAATGTTGGAATAAAGAAATGCATGACAAACTGGTTAGAGGAAACAGATTATGCAGTTATAATAATATAAAGTTATATACCGTTATATAATATCTTATTATTATGAACATATATTATATAAAATTATAATGTTAAATTAAAGTCTCTCAAACGGGACCGGAAATGCATGGAGTGGCTGGGTAATATGGCGTGTGGCAACCCACAGACGATGGTGCTTGAACCCAGATCCACAGATCAGAAATTCAACAACCTAGAGCCTCAGCCTCCTGAGCCACCGCTCCCACAGCTTGCATGTGATGTATTCTTGTAAAAATAGTTCTCCTTGAAGGTAGCTCAAGCACACAACTTTGGTTTTATCCAAAGCATTTTATAATGAAACTTGCCTTTCAGCACACTTGGTGATGTTTACTCAGTCATCGTTAAACGTGCCGTTATCACACACAGCCGGGTGACCGTGCTACAATTATGGCAAGCCATTAGGGTCAAACTTTAATATGATTAATCTGCGTAAAAAAAAAAAAAAAAAATAGTAACATGTTGAAATCTTGAGATTAATTACATTGATAGGTTAACATGAGTCCTGACCGACTGACGTTATTTATGGCACTAGGGAAGTGCTGAACAGTATAATTTTTCAAAATTTAATCCAGAACTCCATTAAATTTCACATGCTGGAGAGAAAAAAGTTTAAGTTGGTTTAAGCCATATGGAATTTAATAGGGAATATATCATTCCTTGTTGTCTACATTGTTTGTAGATGTTCTCTAAAGAGGTTACATTTGTGCAGACTCTTCAAATTTGTGCCCTGATAATTCCTTCTGCAACATTTCCTCGTGTCCCTTTACGGTGCACAAATGAAACAGATGCTGCAGCATTTAAGAGCTAAAGAGCAAAAACAGGCTGGCTGGAAGTGGGACAGTGACTTTCACATACAGCTCCTGCACAATGGCCTACTTAAAGTCCCACTCTTTTCCAGTGCTGTTTTTACTTTACTAGGTCATCTAGCATGGGTCATCTTGATGGTTTAGGCACCTGCAGACATCCTTTCACCCAAAGGAGGCTGCATTTTTGCAACATTCCACATGTTAAAGAGCTCAAACCCAACAATACAGGCTGGATGTTTCAGAGCTCATTAGAAACTATTCACTCATCCTCAGCAGCTCCATCTCTGACTGAAGTGTGCTTGGTGAGTTAGAGTGGCAGTGAGTGCCAAGCTCAAAGAGATCATTCTTTCATTTTATTCTGCAACTGCAGGCTTGTCTGTATGACTTGGCAAATTGCTCCAGCACACCAGATCATTCCCTTACCCCTGTGCACTATGTCGTTCTTATGGCACCAGTGGATGGCTTTGATTAGCTGGTAGATGTAGGTCCTCACTTTGTCAGGTGCCACTCCGTTAGGCAGCTCTTCCAGCAACTCCAGCATGTTCTGCATAGGTGGGAGCAAAAACAAAACTCTTTTGCAAAAGAAAAACAAAGTTGTCTGCAAATGTAGCAAACAAATCACTAACTAGTTAAATAGTGCAGAACAGGAGGTCATAGGAACAAAAATGTGTACTTGCAAAAAAGTAGAGGAAAAAAATAAAAATAAAAATCTGAAAAAATTAAAAACAACCTTTCATGACAACCACTGAATAGTATACTTTTCTTTTAATGTTTAGACACGTTATTGGCATTCTTAAGTCAAAGAAGCATGTAAAAAGGAAAAAATGACTGTACTAGTTCTGTATTTTCCATTTTGATGCAATAATGGTAAACGGTATACGTGTTTCTATTCAGTAAAAAATCCATAGCTCATGAGAACATGTAAGGACATATGGTAGAGCCTAAAAAATATGAATATATAAGGAAATAGATATGGACCTAAGTAAGATAACCATAAGAGCATAAGGACCTATGAGTGAGGACCTATATAAAAGCATAAGGAAAGGTCAGGACCTATGTTCAAACATAAAGAAAAGTGATAACATACGAACGAGCATGAGGCAAAGTGGGGACCTATGGAAAAGAATAGAGAAAAGTAAGGATATAGGCAAGAGCATAAGGAAACAATAAGGAATGATGTTGGCGCATAAAGAAAAGTTAGAATTTATGTATGAACAAAAAAAGTAATGACCTAACTAAGAACATTAAGAAAAGCGGGAATCTGAGTATGAACATGAAATGTAAAGAATATATAAGAGCATAATGAAAAGTGAGATCCGATGTAATTACAAAAAAAGTGAGGACCTGAGTAAAAGTATACTGAAAAGAGACAGAATAAATGAGAGCATAAAAAGAGGTGAGGGGTACCTATGTTAGAACCCATGAAAAAGTGTGGACATAATGACCCAATAACAGAAAAATTTTCATTTATAGGAAAAAATGATTACAGCCATTATTTGTAGAAAAAGTATGAACATAAGGAAAAGTGATAACATACAAAAGAGCATGAGGAAAAGTGAGGACCTACGTATGGAAAAAGATAAAACGCAAAGAACTATGTAAGGGCATAATGAAAAGTGAGGACCTGTGTAATTACAAAAAAAAAGTGAGGACCTAAATTAGAACATGAGGAAAACTGAGGACTTATGGAAATATAATAAGGAGAGCATAAAATAAGGACATGGGTACGTATGTTAGAACCTGTGGAAAAGTATGGACATAAGTAACAACCCAATGAATCGAAAAAGAGAGCAATTATAGAAAAAAACAGTATTACAGGCATTATTTGTAGAAAAGGATTTAACGGAGATATTATGTAAAATAAAATCTATAATTCAAATATATTGTAATATCTTTTATGTTGTTTGTTATATGTGTATAACGTTTAGCCATTATTTGTTATCTGCAAAGGATAACTGTTTGGATTATTTTCCTTTCTAGGAGATTCTTGTGTAAAGCATTCCGTACGAGATTGTATTTCACTGTTATTGTGTTGATGCATTATTGGTGTGAGAACACCTTTGGTTTCATTTGTGCTGTCAATAAGGTATTTGATCAAATAGATATCTTGATGAAACTAAATTCATGGATTAGAATTAACTGAAGCATCCCACAGAGCCGCTCCCCTGTGTGTACCTTCTCCACATACTCAAACACCAGGTAGAGTTTCCCCCGGCGCCGAAATGCCTCCTTCAGCTCCACGATGTTTTCCTGCTTGAGCGTGCGGAGCATTTTCAGCTCCCGCAGTGTCGTCTCCTTCACATCCTCGTTCTCTGCATGAGGACAATATTAGGACTTTAAAACAAAAAAGAGAGAACAAGTTTCCCAGAAGTGCTACTTAAATTTTTTTTTTTATGCTTGTCTTACACATATACAGTACACACCCATCTACAAGCTGCAGAACTCGACATCTGAACTGAAGTACGAGTTCAGCCAAAAATGTTACTCGGACTATGTTCACCTTAACTGAGATATGTTTGTTGGATGGAGTTTTCTTTGTCAGGTTTGTACTGAAGCTAATTAAAGTCATTTAGACATGGACTTATTAACAGCAAGCCTGTAAAACGTGAAAATAATTAAGTATACAAATTAATTTACCCTTACTGTATACTATGAAAAGCTGTCGAACTGTAATTCAGACAACAACGGTACGCTGACTACAAATGAAGTATATAGTAGTGCCGCTCAATAAAAATCTAAATTGCAATATGGACCCGTGCAATTATTATACTCCCCCAAGGGGGAAGCTGTACACCTTATCCCCTTGCCTCCCGCAGGACAACCCTCACAACTAATCGGAGGCGTTGGGCAGAGCCCTCCTTCCGGGCTCTGGCTATCCACTAAAGACCTCTCACTTAAGCTTCAATCTAGGAAACTGGCCCCCCCATTTAAAATAGTGAGAAGGATCAATCCTGTGACGGTTGAGACCAGTGCTTTGTAGCACATTGGTCAAATCCCCTACAAACACCCCCCCCCCCTCCCCCTCCCCGCATCACTGATGGTTCCCCAGCATTTACCTCAGGGCAAATTCAAGACTCAAGATGTGTCCCCTGGCATTCCTGTGTTTTCCCTGCACATCCTAGCAAAGAGTGTACTTTCATTACACGTTACTGCCGTGGCCAAACCACCAGTTTTGAGAATGATACAAATATTAATTTTCACAAAGTCTGCTGCTTCAGTGTTGTTAGATCTTGTTGTCAGATGCAGAACTTCTGGGCCACATCCTGGCTGATAACGGCCCATTCATGCATTCTTACATAAATCAGAGTGTGTCAGAATTTGTGGATTTTTGTTTGTCTTGAGGTTTGATCACAAGTTCACAATGGGATTAAGGTCTGGTGAGTTTCTTGGGCCATGGACTCAAACGTTTGATGTTTTGTACCCCGAGCCACTCGGTTATCACTTTTGCCTTATGGGGAGGTTCTCCATCATGCTGAAAAAGGCATTGTTCATCACCAAACTGTTCTTAGATGGTTGGGAGAAGTTGCTCTCTGAGGATGTTTTGTACCATTCATTATTCATGGCTGTGTTCTTAGGCAAAATTGTGAGTGAGAAGCAACTTCACACATGGATGGTCTCAGGATGCTTTACTGTCGGCATGACACGGGTCATGACAACTTCTGACAGACTCCAAGTACTGATAGTAACTGGTACCATAGTAATTGGTACATATACTTTGTGAAAATTAATATTTGTCTCATTCTCAAAAAACGTTTGACCCCGGCTGACGGCTTCTGACATATCGATAAAACATCACAGACTAATATTACTTTGTCTTTATTAAGTAATAATGATACATAAAATCACAACAGCAAACACGGAACTATGAAAATGCCTTTGAATGTTAGACACATGATCTTGTTTTTTTCGAATCGTGGTGTTAAAAACATTAGCGTCAGAATAAGCACTAGAATATAATAAATGATAAATGTGCCAAAAAAACTGCATGTAGCAATTATATAGCTAGATGCTGCTTTTGTGATATTCTTGACATTCTTGATTGTCCTGCAGTAATCTGATAATTTATCTGGAAGCGCTGTGGCTCAGAATCTGTAATTACTTTGTAATTACTTGACAAATTCCTTCAAGGTTGAAGAAATGGAGCAGATACAAAAGGAACGCCTTTGTAAATTTAATAACAGGCCTTTTCCCTATTAAGCGCTGAGTCGTCTCTGATTCGCGTTTGATTTTGTTCTCTGTCACTTTATCAGAGTCTTACCTTCGCTGTCCTTGAACTTCTTAATAGCCACGATTTCATTAGTCTCCTGTAATAAAAGGAAGGGTTGGTGATTAGGGATGAAGCTGCAGCTCTGAGGGTCGTTATGCCACACAATCACATTCCCCAGCAGTGGGCCGTAATGAAAAACACACCCGTTATTGCACTTCATTAGCCCGGGAGCGCCAGTGCCGCGGCCCACTGAACAAAAAGCTCTTCTCGCAGCACAGCGCAAGAACACTTAAACAATTAAAGCAGTTATCAGAAATAAAGAAACAATAAAACCATATTGTGACTGTTGTAGGATGTATATGTCTACAGAGCACAAACGAGACATAATAAGCTAGAGCAGCCGTAAACATCGGTGTTCTGTAAGGAATGGGGTGATTAGGTGACAGGATCTGGGACTGACTCGGCATTTTGCTTATTATTGTTCCTTAATACAAGATTAATTCTCAACCTGTTTTGGCTACAAAAGGGCTCTAAAAGTAGAGTGTTTTTTTTTTTGTCTAACTTTATACATTATGAATGTTATACTGTCTTTATGGTTTCCATGTTTGTCTGTATATTTTATGTAAAAACCACAATGAATAAAACAACAACAAAAACAACAATAAAATCAGGTCAAAACTTTGACCTTTAAGTAACTTTAAGGATTTTTTTTTTAAGCCTACTGCTCGCAAAATCACAGTTCGATGAAGTTGTTCGAGTCGTAGTAGAACTCAAATAACTTACTATGATTGTAATCAGATGCGGCTTTCCTAAATATCCGTCAGTCTTAATTTTTTTCTACGTTTTCTTTTTTGAATGTTTATTTGCACTGTCATGTTCCCTCATGCTTTGTTTTAGTTGTTCTAGTTGATCTTTTCCTGTCTTAGTTAGTTAGTTGTTCATGCTGAGGTCCTCACTGTACTTGCATGTGACTCGCTGGATTTCTTGACAAAGATTATAAAATGTTAAAAACTTCCCTTTTTTGTGACTGTGTGCTTCACTTCTCTAACCTTATAAAGCCAAGTGGCACCGATCCGTGTCGGCAACACAGCATACAAGCATACAGCAAAAAAAAAAAAAAAAAAAAAAAAATTATATATATATATATATGCTTATATGGAAGCCTTGCTGGTGTGTATCAATAGGGAGGCTACAGACATCAAACTGTGTATATTTGAGTGTAGTTTTGGGGGGTCATGTCTCAAAAATTAAGATTGAGCATTTATTATTATTATTATTATTATTATGTTATGGTCATAGAAACAACAGAAAACAACCAGAAAAACATGTATAATGTTATAATGTATAATGTTATAATGTATAATGTTATAATGTATAATGTTATAACGTGTATGATCATGTATGTCTGCGCGATTTCTTTTCCTACAGTATGTGACCCATTTTTTCATATTTTGCTCAGTCATGTTTATATACTTGGTTAAAATGAAATAAAATTCAGTTCATCATATTGCCTATTTTGTGCTGAAAAAAAAAGCATACATCACTCTATACTGCGCAATCCTGAGTCCTATATATAGTATGTTTATCACAAAACCTGCAAAACAAAAAATGGCTATGAGCTTTAAGGGCTACAGACAAATATGCCAAGGACTAAAATGTTCCAGTCGTGGTATTAGCACTTGTCGAGCGCCGTAGTTATTATGAGAGCAGGTAATACCTGTATGGAGAAACATATTCAATTTTATGCTAATCAATTATCCAGTAAGGACGCGAGCGTCAATGGGTGCCAGATTGTTCAGACCTGATCACAAACATAGAAAACGTCACCATTTACTAGACTTTATTACAATTTAAACAGACATACATTAAGAATCATCATAAAGCAGATGTATATATTATTTTTCCTCCTACCATTTCTTCGCCGCGGTTAAAAAAACGGGTTGTGACGTCAGAGAGATGCGTACGCGTGTGAAACACGCGGTCACTACAGCTACTTCAAAAAACAGGAACACAAACTCAGTAGGAGGTGTAAAGAAATGTGCGTTTAATTGAATAGATGTATTAACGACGAATGAATTAAAATGAATTAACAGCAAAAGGTACCGGACGTCTGCGCGTACTATTTCCCGCGGGCGATAAAGTAGTGCTAACAGCAACAGATGTAACTCTTAAGTCTCTTTGTCAGTACTGGCCTATTTTACACATACTTGCTCAGTCTCCTTCCAAACACCTCTGTTCTACTTTCAGCCTCTCAGGAGGGAAAAAAAGAAAAAAAAAGGAAAAAAACGAGAGGACAAAAAGATGCGAGAGCGAGGAAGCCTGTGAGAGATGTGAAGCAGGGCAGTACAACAAGAGACGGAACTGTTCAAAGTCGTATTTCGTCCCCGAATGTGCGCGGCAAAGTAGGTAAAGTGAAAAAAAAAAAAAACATTATAGAGACCCGAGAAGAATGGACGCTATGAATGCAATTGTTCTTTAGTATATGTGGTCGAGACGTATACATAAGGAAGCTCAAGAAACCTGTACGTTTCAGAAGAGTGCGAGAAAAAATGTTTTTTTCTCAAGCTGCCACACATCACCAGGATGTTCCTTATGAAATTCCTACACAAGATACATGATATGAGCGCGGGGAGAACATGCACATGCAGACCGGAGGCGGAAATCGAACCCGTACCCTGGAGCTGCAAGGTGACAGTGTTAGATTCAGCACGTCTTCACACTTATATTTTGTGTGTAAAGCCATGTATTAACACTTCAGCTTCAGTTTCAGTTTGTGTGTGTGTGTGTGTGTGTGTGCAGTTGTATGGATACGCTTTAGCACCACTGATGCTAAGCCCCCAAGCTGTGCTCTAATTTGGGACTTGAGTCTAACTTCAATCTGCAGCAAAAACAAGCATGCCTGCTTTCACTGCCATACACTCTTCACACATACTTTAGAAAGCCCTATTTTTCGACAGGCTGCTTCCAGCTGTGACACCATCAAGCCCTGACCAACTCAGGTCTTTACAGAATATGATATATGATATAATATAATCTAATATTAGTTTCATCAATGGACTAGCTATCTTTGTTGACCAAGATAGAAGAGATGGCAGGGTTGTTACAACACAAGCAATTAAAAAAAAAAAAAAACGTACCATATGTTAGACTAATGGTGAATATCATTTGTTCCCCAAATTGGCACCAAGCAGTGGTAAGAAAAAAGAGGAAGCAAAAGATAAGTGCAAACTGTGTATCCTTTTTTTTGGGGGGGATTTTTCCCCAATTTTCTCCCTAATTTAGTCGTGTCCAATTCCTCCCTGTCACTAGGGGGCTCCCACATTAAGGCTACTACTAGCACTCAGACCAGATCGCGTGCTTCCTCCGAACCACGGCCGCATCTTTTTGAACTGTGGGATGTGGGAGCGCTAATTACCTCTCATCCCTCCCCTCGGAGAGAGCTCGGCCAATCAGCTCTCTCTAGACCTCCGGCTGCGAGAGGTTACAGAACTGGGATTCGAACTGGCGATCTCCGGATGATAGGGCGAGCACTTTTACCACTGCGCCACTCGGAGGCCCCGAACTGTGTATACTTAGTAAATGTCACATTTGTCAAGTTATTATTATTATTATTATTATTATTATTATTATTATTATTATTAATGGAATTTCAAGTTAAATGACCATTCCATCACTCTTTTCCTTGTTGGGATTTTCCAATTTCCAAATACAATGTATTGCAGCATAATGAATCAAAAATGTTAAAAATTTTATTGTTTTTACAGAGAAATAGATTTACACTTAGCTAATACTATTTTAATGTATTAACTTGTAAAAAAAGGTTAAAAAGTAGCATTTTAATATAAATTTGAAGAATTTGAAGAGCAGTGAAGTTAAGCTGTATTCACTAAGGCAATAAGGCATTTTAGCCATAAACACATCTCTGGTTATAACACACACAAAAAAATTTTGATCCCAGAACTGACTGTTGTCTCAGCTCTGTATATCATCAGTGTGTTAGCAGGTCCTCATTTTGACAAAAAAAAAAAAAAACAAACAAAAAAAAAACTGATTTCCTTGGCCCCTTTGCTGGACCTCATTAGAGCCTCTCAGTAGAAGAACGTGGTCTCGGGCAGGTTGATAACGTCAAGTCTTTTTCATGTCATCAACAATGCCTTGGCTGTTTGGCATTTGTCGGGCATTTGGTAAGAGATCTGACAGTTATCAAAGAGACAGGCTATTACACATACACTACCGACTATGGCATGTTGACGGATATCAGATCTCCACTTGTCCATCTGATGCTAAATAATGTGAGTGATGGCTTCCTGGTCAGGTGTTGTTTTTCCTCTCCATTTAATAATTGCTTTATCCTGGTAAAGAGCCCTGAAGTGGGAAAAACACCCTTAATGTCATCACAGTTGATTAGAGGTTATGAGCAACAAACTATTTTAGTAAAAAAAAAATTGTATATAAAAATAAAAAAAAAACACAAAGAGCTGAAAAATAAAAACAAATAACATGGGGGGAAAAAAATCATTAAAATGTTCTTGTGAATTTGCACTTCTGGTTAGTCTAAACCCAACATGAAAGGTGTGAATGAGAGGTGTGTAAGTGTGCTTGGCAAAGCCACAGGATTTACCGCAAGGCTGACCAGGATAGAGCGAGTAGCGAAGATGAATGGATAAAGCTGTGCATTTTGGAAATGGGAAACACATGATGCTTGCTGTTTTATAGTAAGTAGTAAAGTGCAGATTAATTTAAATAGCTAGGAATTAGAAGAAAATGTCTGTGAACAGGATCAGATTTGAACAAACAGTATAGTATAGAGTGTCCTATTCAGTGTCGCCAGATTTACAAAAAACCAACCAAACAAATCGTACACCCCAGAATAATCGTATTCTAGTGCAAATTATCGTACATCGAAAAATGTGATCGCAGCGGCCGTAGTGTTGCATTCCTCCCTTTCACTGTCCACCAACGTCTCTGCACAAGAACAATGGAATTCCACACTTAGCATAGCGTGCTGCTAACCTAGCTCGCTCCTAACCAGTCACGTGGTCGGCCATCTTTGTTTACGTCGCACGTGCTGCCTCTCACGGCCGATGCCTGTCCTCTCGATGTGGAAAATATGAAATCCTACAGCACTAATTACTATTGTCTATTTAGGGACTGTTTTCATCATGACTCCGGTGATACTACAAGTTCTATAGCCATCAAATAATTTTGCCTGGTTAATTTTCACCCTGTGTAAAAATAAATAACCAGACTGGTTCCAACTCGTACTCAAGCCAGTAAACTATAAAATTATGGTACATTTAGGGATATTTATAATTACTGATCGTACTGTATATCATAAAGAGACCCAAATTATTGTACAAATACGATACACACAGTACATCTGGCAACACATCTGGTGTTATTGAAAATAAACTCGTCGGATTTGTTTTAACGCCGAATCGGACAAAACTCACTGGGTTGTACTCGTCCCCCTGAAGGCTATACCTTTTTCCTCTTTCTTTCTTACTTTTAATTGAAGAAACTTTCTCGAGGTACACTGCTGAGGGTAGGTTTAGGTCGTACCATGGGGAACAAAATGCACTTATTTTTTGACAAAGACAAACTGTGCGGTATTATTTTGTCTCAGTGTTTGAAAAGACTTTCCTATATGCAGGACTTTGTCTATGACAATCAACCCCTGGTGTGTTCTCCCCTTGGCACGGTTCTCCATGAGGGTGAGACAGCGCGGTCTAAAGGCGTGTGAGCCGCGTGGGCGGTGTTTTCTTTTTGTACAGGTGAGTAACTGAACTGAGCCACAAGACAGAAACGAGATGCCTTTAGTTCTGGATGCTTGAGCGGACGCGTACTGCAGAAAGAGACGATTCTTAGATCTGTACTAAAAGAAAATCTTAAAAGGAGTCAGAAGCATTGACTTGGCATCCAGAGGTCAATGCTTTTGCCTGACACTACAAAGAATCCACTAGTTATGGACACACACACACACACACACACACACGATTCAGAGTCTTAATTCTTAGCCAGAGATAAAAGGAGACATAGACAAATTGGCTCATGTGTAGATCAGAGCATCGGCTCGAACTGCAGCTCGATATTAATACACCAGGACAACACCTCTCCTTCTCACTCTCTTTGTGTCCCGCTCACAATTTCACTCTCTATTTGTTTGTTCCTCTTTCCTTTTCTCTCTCCTCTCTCTGTCTCTTCTTTATTACACTATCAGTGTCTCAGGAGGAGATTAGCCAGAGGCTGAACCCCGGTCAACAGCACACCGCACCGGAGCAGGGCTTCGTTCTTAAGTACGCGACGGCTCCGTCCTGCTATTTTGATCAGCCGTGAGTGCCACTTGAGCAGGAGCAGTCTGGAGAGGGAGCAGGATGAACCCTGTGTGCTTGTGCTTTATTTTCGCCTGTCATACAGACAGCAGTGTCGAGCCTCTGATCTTTCACATGCATGAGGCCTTCCGTGTGTACAGGAAAGCACAGGTAACTCACGCACCTTCAGTCGAGGTGTTGTTTCGTTTTTTATGCATAAACCATTTTTTTTTTTAGGTAAATTGTCGAATGTAGGATGCCTGGACAGGAGAACATCATGCATCTATTACTAGACAGCAAACACACAGACTATGTGCTAAAATGCAGATGTTTAATACAAAATCTAGTTGCTAAAAGATTGCAAATTTCACTCAAGAGCATTTGATTGTTTATTGTAAAATTATCTAGTTTTAGATTGAAAGATAGAAAGGCTACTCTATCTATCTATCTATCTATCTATCTATCTATCTAATCGTTTATTTGTTTACTCATTCACACCTTTGTTCATTTGTTTGTTTACATAATGATCATTTGTTTGTTTACATAATGATCCATTTATTTATTTATTTACTCGTTCTTTTAGAGTCTTTTCTTATTTATTCTTAATACATATGTTTATTGTTATTTTTTATTTTTGTATCTTTTTTGGTTTGTTTACATAACCATTTTTGTAATCTATTAATTTTCTTCTTTTTTTTTTTTTTCAATTCTAACATTTCCTTTAATAAATTTGCTCACTTGTTTAGTTGCCTGTCTGTTTATTTATATCAATCTAGGGTTAGGGTTATCGATCTATCTAATAATTTTTTATTCGCTCATTTTTTGTGAAAAAAGTTGTTTACCAAACCATCCATTTCTTCATTTACTCAGTATTTTAATCATTTAGAAATCTACACTTAAGGAATTAGTCTATTTAATTCATTCACTTTACTAATTTATTTATTTGTTTGTTTACCTGATAAATGATCGATCTATATGTCAGATTTTTGTTTACTTACTCACATTTAGTTATTTTTTTTTGTTTGTTTGTTTATTTGTTTATTTATTTATTTATTTTTCCAACCCTCCACGGATCCAATTTAATCTTCTATTTATTTAATCAATTTATTTGTTTGTTTGTTTGTTTTCTTTCCTTAGCTACAGACTAACTTGTGTGAATATGTATTAAAATATGATACGACAATATGTTTTACATTCAATAAAAAGAAAAACAGTCGCACCAAGTCATTAGTTTTTCTTCTAATAAAGATACAGTATATAAATAACTGTGCCTTTGTATTCGAGCTGCAACATTAAAAAGACTAAATTTTTTGTAACAAAATTTCAACAAACAATATGAAACAGGGCCTGTGCACGGATGTGATGTTTATGTTTATGTTTATTTGCGCTCTCTGTTTTTACAAAAGTCATGTTTTTGTTTAGTTTTTTTTTAAATAGACTCAGAAGCCAATCAAAATCTAAATCACACCCAAAGATTCAGGCTTATCTCTGATGGGTTTCTGTTACTGAATCTCACACACACACACACACACACACACACACACACACACACACACACACACACACACACACACCATGTCTATTCATCCCACCTCATCCCCAAAAGCAGTAATCTGTATCAGAGTAGTATAATGCAATTGATTATGATGATGATGATGATGATGATTATTACATTGTGAGAGGTTCTGCTCAGTTTCTGGTGAAATATGAATACAGCACACACTGAATCGTATTATTCCTGCGCAGAAAAGAAAAACATGTCCTGTTATCACTAACCGGCCTGAAAAATCCTATCAGCTAAAAACTCATACACTCTCTCCTGACGGCAGCACTATCTAGGACAAAGTGATTTACCACCGGCAGCACGATTCACTACCTCGTTTCGGATAATTGTTCCATCTACCTTGGGTGTGAAAGAGGGACATAGCTGCAGTCTGGAAAAAAACAAAAAACAAAAAAAAACATGAGCAGTCCTAAAAGATTCATTTGCTGGCCCAAGCAGATGGAAATTGACCAGAGGGGGGTTGAGCGGCGAGTCTAGAGGATGGGCCAAGAGTAACTGTAGGACGGAACATGAATATTAACTACGAGCCGCATGCTGATCAGACCATGAAGCTGTGAAAGTCACGATGTCATCAAAGCATCCTTAGACTTAGACGCCTTCCTGCTTAGCGGAGATATAAAAAAAAAAAGTGCATGTCTACAGCTCTCCTGACAGCTCGAACCAGTCTCCTCGGACCTCCTCCACAGCCAGGCTCAGCGAATGCTTTATTGTGCAAAAACATTGATACGAGCTCCAGCCACATGAAGATGGAGTTTAATAACTGTAAGACATGAAAGCTGGAGGCTCCGCATACCGTGGAGTTTCTTTATTAGGGTCACAGGGCCTTGGTGTTGCTTTATTAAGAACTTCATAGTATGGGTCACTGGGTCAGAACTTGATAGAATTTTTCCTGATCTCTCACTTGAGGATAAGACATCATTATTGAAAAAGAAAAAAAAAAGAAAAACGATCTCATAGATTCATGATACTGTTTCACGGTTACCTTGCAAAAAGACAGATTGCTCTAGAACACACACACACACACACACACACACACACACACACACACACACACACACACACACACACACACACACAAGCGTACACCTTCCTGTGGGAGGAATGCAGACGGGGTGAAATATGTCGTGTCTGGACCAGAGGAAGAGGACAAGCCCACAGTCCTCGAGTAGAGTCGAGCATCTAACCAGTTCCTAAAATAACAAGGATGGTTAAAAGACCTTTTTTTCTTCTTTTTTTTTTTCGTCACTCACTCACCTACCTTTTCACTTTGTCGCCTCGTGATTCGCCTCATTGTTACACTAATGCACATGCTATTACTCACGCTTTTAGTCCTTGTTGTTAACCGCTATGCTGTCGAGTGCCCCACTCGAAATGACCTATTTTTCACATGCCATGCAAAAGCTTTTCTCTCTCTCTCTCTCTCTCTCTCATTTTCTTTCTCCCGCTCCCTCGCATCTGTCCCACTTTTTCATCATTTGGGAGAAAGAAACTCCCTGCTCCCACAGAAATAGGGCGAGAGGCTATTTCCAACACCTCCGAACTTTGAAACATATACACACCCCTTATTCCAAGAGACTTTTTGCGAGTTTCATTTCCAGTTCTTCTTCTTTGTTTTTTTTTTTTTTTGTTTGTTTGTTTGTTTCGTTTTCAGAGACTTTATATAACTGGTTTGATCCATAACCTATAGGCCAATGGTGTCAAATGTATTGATTTCTCCTCCCACTCCGATAATTTGAGACATTTTGTGCAGATTCATCATCACCCATATTTCTGGTTCTCCTTCACATACTTGGAAGCGAATGTCCTTATAGGCTGTAATATTATTATACTTCCGGAGGTCCAACCCTGTTCCAGCATGACGGTACCACTTTGCGATCCACGAGGTGAGCTCCAGGAAGACATGTTGTGTTATGCCAGGAGTGGAAGAACTTGCAGGAGAACCTGCACTCAACCTTACTGAACATCATTGGGACGAACAGGGACTGGAGCTTCCTTGACATCCTGCCATCAGCGCCTGAGGTTGGTGCTGCTCTTGTATCTGAACAAACGCAAATCCCAACAGATATGGTTTGAAATAGAGTAGAAAGCCTTCACAATTGCTCACTCATCATCTATACAGGGTCACGGGGGACCTGGAGCCTTATCCCAGGAGACTTAGGGCACGAGGCAGGGTCCCAATCCATCACCGGCCACACACACATACACACACTCACTTTGGAAACACCAATTAGACTGATTTGCATGGCTTTGGAATGTGGGAGGAAACCGGACTACCCGGAGGAAACCCACCACCACAGGCAGAACATGCAAACTCGAGGCGGGAATCGAACCCAAACCTTGGAGGTGCAAGGCGACAGTGCTAACCACTACGCCACCATGCCACCTGGAAAGCCTTGCCAGAAAAAAAAAAAAAAGATCAGGTATCCACAGACTTACTAATAATCCATAAACTCTTATAAATAATCCCAGTTAAGTCCATCCAAACGAGTTCCACTGAAAAATGCTGAAAATGTCAAGAAGGTGGTGGTGAAGACTTACGCAAGGACTGGTTTACGTGGATTGCAAACGTGGTTGCAATGCTCAGGGCATAAAGACCTTCAAGATTCACAGCAACATAAAAACATGCTAAACTTGCTCAACTAAGGCCTGATCTTAAGCTAATCGTGGAATCTTGTGAGAATAACTGGAATCTAAATTTACACCAGGGCTGTAAAACGACTATCTGGCTTTCGCTCACATGCAAACCACACACCAAACACGATCTGCTTTAGTAACCACTCGTCGTCTCTACACCCTTTAACATTCGCTGCTCAGCTCACGGAATTAGCGTGCACGGTGAAAGATGCAGACTTAAGTGTTCGTTCCGCGTCAGAATGTGAACACCTAACTCACTAACACCTGCGGCGGCTACCTGTGAAATAACTGCATACAAGGCGTTAGCTTCATGTCTGCTTCATACCAAGCCTTTTTCTGTCCTGAGTAATTATACTGGGGCTAAAACACGCACGCTGTTACGCCCTTTTTGTCCTTCACAGCTCACCAGGCAGAAGGGTGGACGTGTTTGGACTTTGAAACAGTAAGTCATTTCTTAAATAGGCTGAACACACCCTTTCAACTATGAGCAAGAGCTGCTGTCGCTAGATTTCATGGCTGGGCGTGACACGAAGCATGATGCACAAGCATGGACAGGGACATACTGTATTTTTGACACCTTTAATAAATTCAAACCATGAATGGATATAACCAGAGAATGGACATAACTAGAGTTGACGCTGTTACAGCGGGAATTTGTTGTGGTGAAAACGTTGTGGTGATGTTGGACGTTGTTTTTGAAAGTAAATATGATTTTGATGAAATGATGTCAGAGCATTGTTGACTACATGGTGATGGGATAATGAAGCAAACGCTATGACCTCGAACTGTTGACTCGAACTCGCTGAATTGGGAGTGCTGCGTGCTAACCACCCCGACCACTAGGGGGCATGCTATAGAAGCTTTTAAATGCACGCCAAAAACACCATATCACAGCAAGTAATTCAGGAGCTAAGATGCACCTGACTGTAATATTCTTAAAAGAAAATGAAACAGAGAGCTAATATTGCAGCACTAAGAGATGCGTGACATGAGATACACGTGACGCGTGTGGGAAGCTGTTGTGTCCGTCCTGATCTTTGATCGAAATTCTAAATCTTGTTACAAAGTTCAGGGAGTCGGACTTTGTACGAAAAGATGTTAATGAGAATGAAGGCTCCAAATAAAGGGTACAGTTTGGTTGGATTGAGGTCATATTTGCAACGTTGTGTTTGCATTGTTCATCATCTCAATGTCATTTTTTTCAAAGTCAGCCAACATTGACACTGATTTGATTTTTTTCTTCTTTTTCAAATCCATGTCTAATCTTTTCCATGGGAATGATTTAGTATCCATGTCCTGATTTCTTTTTCACCATTTTTTTCTGCACTGGTATCAAGTCAGTCCTGATCTTGAGTACTGGAATGGTGTCACGTCTAGATAAAACACAAGAGTAGGGATCTGTATTAGTGGTGGGTCGTCCCTGAGAATGATTCGTTCATTTTTTACTGGACGCGCATGTACAGGAAACAGAAATGAGTAGTTACCTCTGAGTCTTCTACTCCGAGTCGTTTGTTCTGTTGTCACGTGACGCAATGCAGTGCAATAGATTCAAAAGAACGAACGACTCAGACTAGAAGATATGAGAGGTGAGCTGCTAATTCTGCCCTTAGCTGCATTGTAATTTTTCATTCCTGAAACTATGGCCAAAATCTGTGTAGTTAGACGTGTTGGCGGTCTGTTTATTGAAAATGTCACATTTAACTTCATTTCTGATCAAAAGAACGAAATAAACTAAATGACTCAAAAAAAGATTCAAAGAACCGAGTCACTAAAATGATTTAAACTTCCCATCGCTAATCTGTATGTGTCGTTGATTATTTTCCGACACTCCGCCCCCCAAGTGTTTTACTCCTTTAGTCGCCAGTCAAACAGACGTGACATAACGAGCTATTTAATTGCCCACTTACCTGTGAGCAGAACTTCACTCTGAGATCTTCACTCTGGTCCTGTTTGCTCTGCTCTAAATCAAACAGAAAGCCTAATGGAGACTAACAGACTTAGCGCCATTCCAAATGACGGGAAGTCCGCAGGGTAGAAAGGTTTTACGGATGAGAGAGGGGAATGAGAACGTATGCCGAACACACACACACACACACACACACACACACACACACACACACACACACACACACAAACTCTCATAAAAAAAAAAACCCTATTTCCCCGAACGTCACATCCAGCCTCATTTTAACGCCTTTCTCATGCATGTCTCACGCCGTCAGCTTTTTTTAGCTCGTCTATTTGTGTGACAGAGCTAAAAAAAAAAAAAAAACATGCCTGTGAAAAATAACAGTATCAAAATGAAAGCGTACAGAAAAGTTGAATATCTCAAGGGCAGTGATAAAATACTGTATATTGAGAAAATTCTGTATGTTAAAGATGCATTGATATCATTATTAAATCCGTTTGTACTTTTTGCTTTTACGATGAATGAATCCTGCTCTTTAAATCACGCATGATGTGGATTACACAAAATGAAGGACACTATGTAACAATATACAAATATGAAATATTTCTAGCTTTACTATAAAGTGCTATATAGTATATATTTTATTCCTTACTTGTACAAAGAACATCAAAAATATATGAACAACATTGAATCAAGCCTCAGCATCGAATACTAAGTCACTTTGGAAACTGGAAAACTGAATTGGAAATGCTTATGAGCATCCTGTCAGTCATTTTTTAGACCTTCAACCTAAAGAGTCACCCTAGGTCCTTTAAGAAGTTTCAGGAATATGGGCGTGAAATGATACGTGGGCTCAGTGCTCGATATAAATAAAAAAAAAAGGGTTTCAGAACTCTTTTATATCTTTTATATCTTTACGTTGATCAGAACTCGCTCATTATATCTGTACGTTTCATACACTGGAGGACTCGAAACCAGTCTCAGAAAATCTTCTATCTGTAGGTCTGTCCGTATGTCTGTCTGTCTGTACGTCTGTCCAGTCGGATTTTGTCGCAGCATCGCGCTAAACCTGCTGGACAGAATTTAATGAAACTTTGGCAGTCTTTAGGTATTTGCCTGATGTTAAACTTGGCCCTCATATGAAATCAAAACGTTGAGTAGAGATGAAGTTATGAGCAGTTATGTGCCAGATTATGTCACCTAATTTAGCGCTTTTTCCTCGAGGTGGGCGTGGCTTAACGTGTCATGCCACATATTCCATCAACACGAGAGTTTACCTTGTATAGAGTATGCGAAAGACACATAATCGATGGTAATGCACCTACAAGCCACCAAAATCCCCAAAACAGAAATGAAAGCGAGATAATGCATGGCTTACTCCAAAAAAAGGAAAGTACACTATGAAAACTGAACCTTTAAAGATGAATGGACAGATCAATGTATGTTTATTCTTCCTGCGGGAAGTTTAAACCCAGTTTGTCTCATGTGTCCCTAAACAATGGCTAATAAAAAGTAGTAATGCCCTACACCACCCTACTTCTCCTCTCCCTGCACTGGCTTCCTGTAGCTGCCCGCATCAAATTCAAAACCCTGGTGCTTGTCTACAAAGCTAAAAACAGCACAGCACCCACTTACCTCTCAGCTCTAATCATACCCTGCACCGCACCACGCTCCCTCCGATCCTCCAGCACTGCTCGGCTGGTCCCACCATCTCACAGAGACCGGGGAAGACATGCATCTAGACTGTTTTCTGTTCTGGCACCTAGGTGGTGGAATGAACTTTCTCTTGTTCTAACGACCCGTGTTTTATCTCATAGTGACGTTCCACATTAATACGTTTGCATTTGGCAGATGCTCTTATCCAGAACGACTTACAAAAGTGCTTTGAGGGTTATGTCATTGTATAGATCCTTACATTAGGTTACTAGGTTACTAGCTAGTAACACTAACACTGTTGGGACAGAGTTTTTTTTTAAGGGGCGTAGGTGGGTAGGTCTTTTTTGCCATAGAGCCGAGTCTATCCAATGACATAACCTTCAAAGCACTTTTGTAAGTCGTTCTGGATAACAGCATCTGCCAAATGCAAATGTATTAATGTGGAACGTCACTATGAGATAAAACACGGGTCGTTAGAACAAACATATCTGGAACATTCCAAGGTGAGGGTGTGTAAAATACCCGAACTGAGAGTCCAGTGTTATGTGCTAAAATGCTGGCACGGGTTCTTCCCCTACATAACTGCTATAAAACCAGATATTGCAATATAATTTCATCATCTATATAAATATGTATGCTGACTGACATAACCTGAAATATTATTATCACAGATTAGGTTAAAGCTGATCAGCTCATTTTTAGATTTAAAACTTTTAACTATTTCTATAAACTTTTCCTGTCAACAACGGGTACTTCAGCTAGTACCAAATGAAAAGTTTAACCCATTTAACTGTAAAGGGGAAATAAATCTTACTTAACACACCTTTAAAAACTGTGTGAGCTTACACTAATTGTTTAAAATTAAAACTTCTGAGGTAAATTTGGCGGCAAATACAACATAATGGACAATACTGGTCACTTCTACTGAGACACTCCAAGGAACATACCGGGACAAAAAATAATTACATTGAATAAAATAATTTTTTGACAAAATGGGTATATCAGGGCCGATGTCTGAAGAATATAATACTTTTTTCCTGTTTATTTCTTCATATATTATATATAATATAAATATATAATTAAAATAATTTGAATCAAAAAACGCTTGGTAAACTGTTAGCTTTGGAAAGCTGTGTGAAGAAATCTCACCTTCTCCAATATGATTGGTTGCAAGAATTCGTTCTCATCTATGATTGGTTAGAAACCTACAGTAGCACATGAAGCCGGGACTAAAACTGTTGTGATTTTAGCATGTACTAGCACAATACTTTTATTATTCATTATGAATTCTCATTGTTAGTCTAAACCATATTTATGTATAATTAAATAATGATTTATGGATAATGATGATGATTGTTGCGATAATAAAAAATAACTATTGCAAAACTGTTAACCAGCTTCTGTAAGCAAGCTTGTGTGAGGATAAGAATTCCCGCCTTCTGCGCTCTAATTGGTTACAATAATTCGGTCTCATCTTTGATTGGTTAGGCACCTCGAGCACCAAACCGAGACTCATCAGGGATTCATTGAGTATCATCGTGATTTTAGCCAATTGTAGCACAATATTTACTATTTTTTAAATCTCTAAAATCCTAAATCTAAAGTACAATCATGTAAAATTAAGTTATGTATAAGAAAATTATGATTTTTTAAATTCTGTAAAAAAAAATTTAAAAAAAAGAAAAGAAAAATTAACAGTTTTGTTAGCAAGCTTGTGTGAGGATAAGAAATCCCACCTTCTGCATTATGATTGGTTACAAGAATTCTGTCTCATATTTTATTGGTTAGAAACCTACATGAAGGCGGGGTTTAAATTGTGTTTTTTTTATTGTGTTTAGTTTTGTTAGATCCTGTAATAAAAATATAGCTTTTCCCCTTCTACTGTACATAATTTTTTAAGGATAAATATAATTTTCATCATTTCTTTTTCCAGCAAATTTTGGTGGGCGGAATTATATTGGATGCCTGTGACACCAGATTTATGTCAAATCCAACCTCATTTATGAATCACAATTAGGAGTTTGGCAACATGTCACGTCATTTTTTTATTTCTTTGGTCACTAAATCAAAGACGTGATGTACTAGCAAAACATCTTTACTGCTTCCTTCGCCCGCTTAGATGCTCAAAACTAACAAGAGTGTAACATTTAACGGGTTCCAGATGCAGATATGTTCATATATCATTCAATAATGTGGTGCAACCTACAAAACGGGCCACAGACACTAAGCCCCACGGCGTCCATCACCGATTCCTGCAAATAATGAGTAATCTGTTTTAGTGACTGAATGAAAGACGAGCTGTAGGAGGCTAATCCCACACTCGTTTGTTGGATGTCCTTACAATCCTAACAAGCCTTTTTTTATTATTGGTGTGTGTTTAATGTGACTCAGATAATGGAAGTCCAGATGACCATTTAAAGCAGGCTGTAAAAAACAGGCAGCTTAAGCAGAGCGAAGCACTTTGCTATTAATTGTTGAGGCTACGTCAAAACGCCGTCATCAAGGCCCCTTGGAGGATAAATGGAGTGCAACAATAACAGCTAAGCAATGTGTGCTGCTAACAAGGCTAGTTATCATTAGCTACCCCCTCTCGGCTCACATAGGGAAGCTGAAGTGTGTATAAATAGCTTGTTTAGAAAAGGTTAGATTCGTGACAACGACAGGATGACCTAGTTATTCCTACAAAGGTGGAACAAAGAACACATCCATTACAAAATACATTTCAATAGATAAAGAAAGAACACTGGGTCATCTCGCTAGTAATTAAAATCTGTATTTGAATTATAAGGAAGTCAAGCCAGGACTTGTGCCGAAGAAGAGTGAAGTCGCAAAAGTGAGAAAGACCCCAATCACAGACAGTAGGGTGATGAGACAGTAAAACATTTGAAAGGTGCAGACGTTTTAAAGAAGGCCAAACGTCCGTGAATGATGATCCCGGCTGGGGTGGTTCGAAGCCCACTTGCACATTACAGGAACTCATCTGGGAGTTATTGCCACATCCCTGTACAGTCCTGACCGGGCTCCAAGCCGTTTCCACATATTTGGGCCATTAAAGGAGTTCCTGGGAGGCCGGCGTTTCAGATGTGACGCAGGCAGTCGGATCATGGCTCTGATGCTCTGAGAAAACTTTCTACCTCGATGGTATCCAAGCACTAGTGAAACACTGGGATAAGTTGCATTAGTGTAGCCGGGGATTATACAGAGAAATAAAGACTGATAACCGTGTTCTGTTATTCTGCACAATCAATATATCAATATATTGAACGCCCTTCTTATTTATGCACACATTTCTAAATTGCTCATAAATGGCCTCCTCCCTTACACTTTCAACAATTAAGCACCGAAAAGCTGATTATATGTGTACACTTCAAGACGAATATTCCGCCAATATTCTGCCATAGCAGGAAGTGTATATATAGATATATGAATATTGGCAGAATATTCATCTTGAAGAATATATATCACTTCCTGCCATGGCGGGATATTGGCAGAATATTCGTCTTTTTGTGTAATGGTCCACGGACTGATTAATGATGCAGTGATGCAGTCTGCTGGCTCGTTACTCCACTTTCTCTCTAATTTGTCATTTTCCCCGAAGAAAAGCTGATTATGCTAAATCAGCACTGGAGTGGCACGCAGTACTGTCAGTAAATCAAATAATATAGATAATTAGGGATAAGACTACACTATAATTATCATACAGTGTTATAAACTCAGGAAAAAATAGTAGGTTGATATTTTTTCGATTACATGAACATCTAATTAGTGCAAAGTCAACGACAATACTTATGAAATACTTATGAATAGTTAAGCATTATAATGAGAGCTAGGGTTAGGTATAAACATGGTTCAGGAAATGTACTAATAGTTTTCTGGATATCAGATTAATGGGAATTTTGAGGAAATCAATACAGTAGAAGACAGTACTGTACATTGACACTAGTATTCCATTAATATTGAGAATAATCGCCCAACTGGAATAAAAACGCATCATGTAAATGACCCGTTCAGCAGGTAAATATTAGCCATGTAAGCACTTGATCTGATCAGTTCGCTCTTGTGCGAGTGTCTTTAATTTCATTCACTGGGTCTCTGGATGAGGAAGGAGCACTGACTGGCTCCGCAATTCATACAGTACGTAGTAAAGCATCTAACCAATCACAGATGAACCTGACTTCTTGTAGCCAATCAAAACACAGAAGGCGCGATTTATGGAAAATAAATTTATGGGAAGACTTACCTAAGAAACTAAGAAAAAAATAGGGAAGGGTTTTAGTTTCATGTTTGTTAAGCACTTAATGTCAAGTACCAACATCCTGGCTAAGAGTTGTTATATTCACTATCCAACTTTTCATTGCACGAGACATTTTTTCCCCACTTTCCTCACAGTTTCCTGCTAGCAACTGACTCCTTGTGCTGATTGTATATTTAAAGGTCCCATATATCTTAACAAGTTAAAACAGGTCTCCCCAAAAGTGAGTGCATTAGTGCTCCACACTGAAAGAGCCACGCTTTAGCAGAGAACAGCAGAGCTGAGCAACAAGCCAGAGGGAGGGGCTCTGCTTATATGAGGTCACAATGGGGGGAAAATCTTTCTCATGTTGGATGTTTGAAAATGACTAAAAATGGCGAAGAAGAAATTCCTAATATTTATATTTTGAATGAACACACTTCGCAACCTTCTTTGCTTTCATTACATCATAGTAAAATACCTATGATGAACATAACATCTATATAAACATCTGATGTTTAAATATCAAGCAGATGTTGGAGCGTTTTCTGTATCATAGCGAGTACTGTAGAAGTGTGAGTAAATGAGTGCAGTATTAATGAAATGTTGATCTACCCCTTCTTTTGTTTTTTGTTTTTTGTTTGCAAAAATAAATAAATAAATAAATAAATATAAGATGCCGCACCTGTTAGTCTGGTACAGTACGAGTGCACTTTAATTTTAAAGAACATGGTAGCATTATTATGTGTCCTCATTGATTAGGATACACTTTGCTGCTGACACTTGGTACACTTAAAGTCTCCATTCAAAACAATACCGTGAGATACTGTAAACACATGAGAGGCGTTCAAGTCAAACCGGGACTTCTGCTTGTGCAGTATTAGAAGGGCGCAGTTCTGCGAGTAAAAACTTTCTTTATTTCTCTATACAATCCTCTGCTACACTATTGCATCACTCGTGCTTGGATACCATGTACTGTACTGAACTGCCTGCTAAGGATACACTGGCCTCCCAGGAACTCCTCTAATGGCCACAACATTTGGAAATGGCTTGGAGCGAGGTCAGAACTGTATGGGGATGTGATAATAACTCCCAGCAATGTGCACGTGGTGCAGGTGGATGATTGTGTGTACTGTATAGTGGCCACAGATAGATGTGTCTCTTCTGCAACAAGCTAGCCAGGTTTTGCTTTTCCTTGTGTCATCCCTTTCATTCTTTTCCTGGAATTGGACCGTTTTAGAATAAATACATTCAGTTCGTTTACACCAGTTGTGATCAATCTTACCCAGAAAGGGTTGGTTTGTGTGTCTGTGTGTGTGTGTGTGTGTGTGTGTGCATGCAGGTTTTCATTCCAACCAAGCATAAGCTACACCTGATTCCACTTGGCTGTTAATACCCCATCAGGTGTGGGTTCTGCTAGGTTGGAATGAAAATCTACATACACACACACACACACACACACACACACACACACACACACACACTCACCAGCTCTCTCTGGATAAGATTGATCACTCCTGGTGTACCTCACCATCTCTGACCCCCGAGGCTTGCTCTAAATATCTAAAGGTGAAAAACAAAAAAAGGCTGCATTATCATTCATTTTTATTCACTGCGAGCGCTTGTATAACCCGCTGCTGAGTTTCTCTTGTCATATCCACAAAACAAACCGCTGTTCAATATGCAAACGCTGTAATCACTCAATCAAACCTTTTGTGTTTGTTGTCTCTTATTTTTTTGTTCCTGGTGCGCCAGAAAACGATGTAGAAAAAGAAGATTTAAAAATGATTTTCTCGTAAATAAACCACTGAATCCAAAATGTGCTGCCACACCTTGCTTGTCAGTACGAGACAATACTACTGCATGCGCAGCAATTATAACCAGCACCTACGTCGTTTTGTATTCGACATGCTGTAATTTGATATATAGTCACATCCAGACAGCAGGTGCAAGCGCCCGAACTCGGTCTTCTGACCCGCGTATGGGTTAAATGCTCAGATAGTGCACGGACGACGCATCACCTATTCATGTTGGAACGGCCTCCTTTAAATGATCAGGGTGTTAGTGTGAAGTCTGCTATTGGAACCAACGAGCTGTCTGTCTTTTAAGATCACAGCCTCGTCCTTTAATCTCAGCCTGCTGTTACACAGAAATATTATCTTAAGCTCCTGTAATAAACCAGACAGGCAAGTGCAGTCTTTTGCAGTACAAATAAATGAGCTGGGCAAACAAGACAGGCAGGATCCTATTAACTGATTTGTTTTGCAAGAGTAAAAACACTGCCGGATTAAAAAAAAAAAAAAAAAAAAAAAAATCACTCTGAGTGACAACCCGCCATGTTTAACCAACGTAATCATCAATCAGCTTGCTCTCGTTCTCCGAGTTACAGACGCAAGCCTGAAAATTGACGTTTTCTTTCAAGATTCTTTCAAACTGTCGTCGAGCAAGCGCGACATCATTTTGCTTTTAGATCCCACAAAAAAAAAAAAAAAAAAAAAAGACAGTCTAAATACGCGCCATTAATATTGATGAAAAAGCCTGTCATTTCGCGGTACGGATCTATAATTAACCCGGCTTGCTGCGCAACACTGCTGTGGTGCAAACAGCTGCGGCTCGAGAGCCTACTCAAGGCTCACCATGCTGCTGAATTTAGCCTTTCGCACCCCAGGGCTGATTCTGGATCGGCAGTGTTACTGGGATGTGACCTGTTTTTATCCCGCAGCTGCTCGTGCAGGAGATTTTTGGGGAGGCGGTGTGCGGAAGAAGAGGACGCTCTGGATAATGAAGATAATGAAGATGTCTGGAGGGTATTTATCCCGATTTAGTTGATCTGCTTTTATTTTCTCCTCTGAACCAAAGGACTGTCACTGATCAGCTGAAAAAAATCTACAGCCTGGGCTAGAATGAAATCTGTCCTAGGATCGCTTCTCGCACACTCATGCTACTGGGTGTACTTCTCTGTCTGACCACTGGTGGTGCTGTTGTGCTCGGGTTGCCCAAAGGAACACAAAATAATCCAGTTTGCAAAGTTGATTGTATGAGGTGCAGATACACAAATCCTTTACTTAAGTATTTAAATAGAGATACCCTAGGTAAAATAGTAGTTAAGTAAAAGTAGAAGTCCACCATTGACTTTACTTGAGTAAAAGTACAAAAGTACGTAGCATGAAATCTACTTAAGTATCAAAAGTACTGAGCTTGTATTAGCTCACAGTGGCCTTAAGTTATAGTAAAAGTCTCTCTCTGTCTCTCCACTTCTGATCTTAAACACCTGCTACGTGATTGAGCAATTCAGGGAGGGAAGACAAATCAGGCAGTTAATAGACTAATAGACTGTATGTGACGATATTAACTCTTCAAATACAACATAACCATTATGATTATGTAATGCAGAAACGAAGTAGTGAAGTAGAAAGTACAAATATTGGTTATAGGATGAAGTGAAGTAAAAGGAAACTGTATCGACTAAGAAAAATACTCAAATACGTGATACAAGAAATATGAACTTAAGTATAAAAAAAAAAAACCGAAAAATATAGATGAGATGTCTAATTAAGTATCTTTCGTGCAAATATTATTACATGGCATCTATACGCTATAATGAAATACAAGTGGAGTTTCTGCCCAGGAATGCGAGTCTGGCCTGTTACTTGATAGATCGAGCCGACAGCGCTCTGTTGGAGACGGGGATTGATTTCAGGAAAAAAGTCCCCCAGGCCACATCCATTCATCGTGAGTTAGTGGAAGTCATGGATCAGTACTAGCATTTAAGTGCCATTTTAGATGAACACAATGAAGTCTGGAAGTCTTTCTATAGAAAGGTTTCTATCTGTTATACAAGCATTTGACAGATCGTTTATTAACAGTATCTCATGTTAACGCTTTACTGGTGTCCAAATGTCCGTAGCGGAGCAACCTTCCAAAGCGAGGCTCGTTATGTGAGACAAAGCCTCGTTAAAAAGCCCAGTCTCGTGTCCCCGCTCACAGTGAATCACCTGCCTAAGTGAAGTAACATCCGGTGCACAATATACTTATTTGTCTGGTGAGTAAAACAGGAAATAACAAGCTGTAAACAACTTATTTTTAGGCTAGTTTCAAAGGTACTAGGTATCAAATGAATATGCTTAGAGATACGGTGGGAAATGAATGAAATGGAAAAGAAAAGTCACAGTCATAGTCCTGAGAAGGCAGCAACAAACACGGATAAAATATGCAAACCAAGGAACAAGTGAAGGCAGAAACCAAAAAAATATTTCCTGCTATTTGTTCTTTTCTCATTGCGGTACTGGCTGGGGATTAAACAAGCAAATCAGATTTTTTTCCCCCTAATGTGACCTCATATACCGTACGAAGATCCCCTTTCCTGATTTTGCTGCTCAGCCTCACAAAAAAATCTTCTTGGCCGGGTCTCCGCAGGGGCAGGGGTGAACCTTTATTATCTGAGGGGTATTTCAGCTGGATCCTTAACACACACACACTGGGGGAGCTCTGGGGGGGGGGTGTAGGGGGGGGGACTCAGGTTAACTTGTTAAAGAAATAGTACAATATGGAAGCTTTAACACAGAACAGGGGAACGCAACCAGGACGTTCACCAGTGAGGAGCACATCACCCTGGGGAATCCTAGGATGCTAAGATGGGAATACTTTATCATACGGCCCAAAAAATATCGTTTTCCCCTATGATACCTGCTTCACGTTTTTTTTAAGAAGATATTTTTGGTGAACTCCATTTACCTTGAGACAATGTGAGGTTGCAGCATCACCGGAACTTTCAAGCACCACAAGCATAAGGCAAAACATAACTAGTATGAAATGGGTGAAGGGGTGGAGCTTCTATAGAGTATATATTAGTATTGGAAAGTTCCGGAAACCGGTTAGAGTATCCATCAGTGTACTCAGGGCTCTAAAATGTCTTTTAATATCTATTTATCAAAAGGAACTGCAAACTATCTGGGAATTAATAATGTTCTATTGCGTTATATTTGTGTTTGTATATTTTCTAATACTAAAACTCCAGTAGGGCTGCATGGTTTGATAAATACATTTTTTTTTAAAAATCATGATTATTTGGACGCATCGCAGTTGCTTAGTATTTAAACATATTTATCTAGATTAACCCCAAATAACGGCACATTAAAAGTACATTTGTTTAGCGACTAGAAGTGCAAAAATGAACAAATTTGTAAATTATTAAACGTTAAGTGGGAACAAAACCAAAAAAAAATTAATCTTTTATAAATAACACAAAGCATGCACATTAATACATTATTTAATTCAGTATTCTCAGTATCATTTAAAACATTTAGCATTATTTTAATGTAATATTCAATGCATTTCTAAAATAAAGGTTTCTGTGGCGATGTCAGCTTCAGCTTTGCATTTCTTGTACACCGTGGCCACCAGGTCCTTCGCCGTACAGACACATCTCCAGGGATGTTGCTGGAATCATCTGGTGTTTCCAATCTTTCAACATCATACGCCCTCCTCCAGGCGACTCAGCTCGGGTTGATCAGATCTAAGCTTGTGTCCAGGTGGCATCTTGGCAACTCTGCCATGGTTCTCCTCTCTTGGGCCACAGCCACCTTGAGGCTCTCTCTGCTGCATCAGTGCTACTGCAGATGGCTCTCCTCCTCCTCCTCGCTCCCTCAATGCCCAGCAAGCTTATGTCTCTTAGATGCTTTCTCAGTCACATATAGCTTGCCTTCTGAGATGCCATTTTCTCTGGCATTTCCCCCCCCCCTCCCCAAGACACTGTAACATTCTGAGTGCTGTCTGAGATCCTGATATAAGTTGGCTGCGTTTCCATATCAAGTTCTCGCTTTAACCTTGAACGTCTTGCACAATACATCCATCTGAGCAGCGTCTCTGCTTTTAAAGGATTACTTTTCAGCACCAGCTATCTCTCTCGCATTCCCCCTGCTGTATTCGTATACGCATTTAAACAAGCAAAAGATGTCCAAAACCAGACGCGGCACTAATTTGAAACAAACAATGCACCAATGCAGCTCAGTAAACTTCAGAAATAGACACGTAATAAATCGCAACCTGTTTGCGGTTGGATAATTGTGTTTTTATGTGAATGATTGTGCACAAACTCTGGCTCGGTGCTCGGCCGCACTACATGGGCAAAGCTGTATCGGGCATCCCATTGTCCTCCCCGTTGCAAGATACACAGGAGTCTTTGTGCGAAACAATTACCTCTCTACCAGACCGTGTCCCACACAGAGAGCTGCCAAGGCCGGTTCGATGATACGCCGCTCAATTAGCATTGACAGCCCGAGTAAGTCGAGAGCAGGGCAAACATTCCTGCTTCCTAGACATCGTGTTCCTAGTAAAACTAGCGCTCATACGCTGTAAGCCATTCAAGGCCGCTAGTGATGATCACTTTCACACAGACTCTTCGAATCAGACAGCAGCCCAAAGCTGGAAGCCCAGATGTGGGGGTGGGAGATACAGTATGTACATGCCATCACAGATTACCTGATGTATTGCATGTGGACCAAAGACTACCTAAAGATCTTTCCATCCGCCTGAAAGTCCTCCATCGGTCCCAGATTGACCAGCATACAGCAGCCACTTTAATCAGATTCTTCTCATGTTTTGTGACTTCCAGGTCAAGGTTATTAGTAACTCGAATCAAGGGATTTGACCAGATCAGCAAAGTAAGGAAAAGTCTCCAGGTCTTCTGCTTCACACTCGAGGAAATTGCCTTGGCCTTGAGCACCCTTACAGCGCTGTACTGTACTCTACTGTATATGCCTGTCTGCTTGCAAAAAACGCTGAGTCATCTCCAAGACCCTGGATCCAAGGCTGCAAATACGGTGCTTTAACACGTCTGGTTTTTGATATAATGCTGAAATATCCTTCCAAATCCTTCATTACTTTAATGGCACCAACAAGTGGGCCAACATTTATTTATTTATTTTTTTATTTTTTTGCAGCTTGAAGCAATTTAAGAAGTTGAGGTAACAAAGTGGAGGAGACCATCGGCTTTAGAGCAGCTGTAGTGTGTTGGGTACAAATACAATAAACACCTGTAACTAGAATAAAGGGTTCCTGGCTGTTACAGTCTGATGGGAATTTACAGCCAACTAGTATGAAGGACAATTATGGAATGATAGGATCGTTTGTTTTTGAACATTCCAGCTTTTCCCAGAGTGACCGAAGCTTGCAGAGGCATGTTAATGATGAAACTCAACCGCATGACTCCTACTGTATAATTGAGACTCAAAATAAGCTCAGAATTCTGCACAATCATTTGCAGCTAAATTGGACTCTCTCTGTTCGTTCATTCTTTTGTGACCTTTTCTTTTCTGTTGTCATTTAGATCAAAGAAACATACAAGTCAGAACTAAAATAGAAAGAGATCTGATGATGTCTAATTATATTTTTCTTAGGATCAAGTAAATCAGATACGCAAACATGAGCTACGATGTTTGGAAGCTAGCTAGTCCCGCTAGCTAGCCGTTTTTTTTATTTATTATTAATTTATTTAATTTTTACATTTAAATGTAAAATTCTTGTACTTGAAGTTAGTTTGTATTGTTTAAATGCTGTGCTCGGTTATAAAGAGCAGGCGATATTTAATTGAATTCAGTTTTGAATTCAGCTGTTGCATAAAGCTATTTTAAATGTAGTTTTAGCTTTTTAAGTTTAAGGTCTTAAAGTTGGAATAAAATTGGAAAGAAATTCAATATCAAATCGGGATATTTTTAAAATCACGATCCGTACAGAATCACAATATTAATTGAATCAGCAACTAGGTATCGTGATAATATCGAATCCCTTGGGGTAGTTTGTAGCATTACTAAAGCAGTCAAATCAGAAATCATACTGACACGAAAGTGACATTATGTTGATAAATGTTATAGATTAGCAAAGCATACAGTATAGAACATTGACTCAACCGCCAACAGCATCTTAGTTTCTTCTGACTAATCTCTATGCGCATGACCTTGCTGTGACCTTGACCTTTAGCTCAATTCCCAAATCAAAACAGTCTGCTTTTGGATTCAGTAGCTCTGTTCACATGGACAATGTTTCTTCAATTGGTTGATTAAAGATTTCAACTTAACTGCTGATTCTCAGGGCATTTAATCATAATGTAATACATATATGCAAAGTGAAGCTGTGAAGCGTTTAATCTGCCAGAAAAATGCAACAGAAGATTTTTTCCCCCCCGATTATGTTAGACTTCTCATCTTTTCTGAGAAATCCCGCCTCCTGCTTTATAATTGGTTATAAGAGTTCTGTCTTATCCCTGATTGGTTAAATGAAAAAATGTCTTGTTTTATTGGCAGATAATTTCGCTAGTTTTCAGGGATTTATTTCTTGAAGAAGCAAAGTTATCTACCAATAGAACAAGAAATCGTCCGCATGCAATTTTAGCAACTATTGACAGGTAATATTCTTAATAATCTAAGATTTTTTTTTGTTTTGTTTTTTGTAAACTTATTGTAAGAAATCATAGCTAGGTTTGGCAGAATTGTTCAATATTTTACTTGCTATGATGTCATTTTTGCAGTCGGACAGTCACACAGTATTTGTGCTGATTTAATTTTTTTAATTGTTGTACATATAATACAGAAAATGTGTGCGGTTAAAGAAGCTACTTCTGACGTTTATGCAACATGGAAGTGATCGATCTTGCTTCCCTGAAAATTTCAAGTTGCCAACTTCAGCCGTTTTGGAGAGATGACGTTACACGTGCCCCAAAAATGGCCATTTTTCAGTGTTATACTGTCTCACTTCAAACAGTTATCATTTAAAATGCAAGTGATTCGTATTTCTTTATGAGTATTAAAACTAAAACTAAAAGGTTCTAGAAGCATAATATATGTACAGTAAAAATTGTTCCTTAAATAAAAGCAAAATCCGTGCAAAATCAAGAATTTTTCCCGCCAAAACATATGTAGTGTCCGTAACCGTGTCAAATTCATGTTGCGAAATCTAAACAATTTTAGGTTTCAGGTTTATGTCTTTTCAAGTGAAAACTTCGAGTGAAACACCGACAGTAGGTGAGTCACTTTTTAGCACCGATACCATGTTTAGGCCGAGTCTGTGTAAATTTCATTTATAGCAATCAATCGTTTTGTAGAGAAGAGTTAACCATTTCGTTTTCATTTCATTAATCAGTGGATGATTATATAAAATAATAACTTGATTTGAAATCCATGAGGTGAAGATGAAAAGGGAGAAAGGACGCTAATTTCATCGGGGAGAGAAGCATTAACGGGGATTTACAAATCACTGTGAATTAGCTAGAGAGCTGTGGCTTCTTCAGAGTCAATCAAATCTGAGGATGCTCTTTAGCAGCTGAGCTAAATAATAAAACCCCACTAAATTAACCACAACACAAACATGTGATATGAATTAGGAACAAGAGAAGTGTGTTAATGACTTTCAGGGACGAACCATCCAAGCGCAGTTATGTTTATCCCAACCTGTAAGCGAATGCATTGTGTGTGTTGTGATTTCAGGGGGTGAATAAGATTCCTGTTAGTATGAGGTGGGAATGAAGAGGCTGTTGTGTGCAGCTGTTTGGCTCTGGATCAGTCAGTGTGTGAATTATAAAGCTCTGTAATTACAGGCTCGGAAGCGCCGAGGCTCACTATACAGGCAGCAACCTCTCGAGTCTATTTCTGCAGGATTCACACAACACACACACACACACACACACACACACACACACACACACACACACACACACACACACACACTCGGGCAAATAGTAACATTTTGCTAATGACGCATTTACTGCTGTTACATGGACACTGGGCCACATACTGCACGCGCTCTCTCGCCTCTCCCTCGCCTCGAACCCGCACAGCTACAGTACGTCACTTCCATCCCTTTGCGTCGAGAAGGTGACATTTAATTGAAGTCGAGCTAACATCATTCTGCTAGTGGAGCAAAACAAGACGTGCAAAAAATGTTAGAAAGGAAAGACTCTTGATTCCTCAAGGTAAGACAGAGAACATTACAATCAGTGTAACTACGAATGGATCATGACAGCAGGCATTAAATATACAGCACACCACTAGTACATTAAGAATGGTCTAAATTGATTTTAGCCTGTCTTGCAGTTTCCTACGGCAAATAAAACCCCTGAGCATGCAAAAAAAAAAAAAAAATGAAACAAATGTTTTAGGTACTGGACATCCCAGGACAATTAATTTTTTTCACTTGTCAAAACATTACGGTGATGAATAATTTAGCGGCATTCCAGATGATGGGACAACGTTAGAATTGTTGTCATGAAATGACATCAGAATAATGTTGACGGCATGATGATGATGATGATGATGATGATGCGATAATGTTAAACCAATGTCCTTAACATAATGCTGCAAAAATTAACAATACTGTGTTGATGCCAAACCGATGGCCTGAGAGGGACTCGATGTCTGGTCACTAATGCATGAGCACTGCATGCTTACTAATGACCACCAGGGGGCATACTGTTGAAGTTAATAAATGCACATGGATAACAGAAAATACCCGACAGCGAGGATTTACCGCAATATTAAATTGGAAAGCGGTTAAAGGGTTCAAAAACCATAATAATAAAAATTTAAAAAAACGTGTAATTACAGCTGACGTGATGAAGTTTGGACCATTCAACCACTAAGAGATGGGACGCGATATACGCGTTGCATGCGGAAAGCTGTTGTATCCGTCCCAATCTCCGGTCGGAAATTCTAAACCCTGTTAGAAACTTAAGGGAGCATGGATGTAGTCAGACCTTGTGCTAATTCACGTTAATCGGCACAAATGCTCCAAATAAAGGTTAAGATTTTGTTGGTTCGAGGTTGTCTTTGCCACGTCGCGTTTGGGTCGATCCATCAGCGTTATCTCAACATGGTTTTATCAAAGTCATTATAACCTTTAAAAACCATGTTGTTACAAAAGTCATCCAATGTCGACCCTATTCCTGCTGGGGAATAAAAAAAGACACGGGCTCTAAACAAAGCATAAAGGACTTTTTTATTTATTTATTTGTTTTTTTTACGTAACATACCAAAACTTTTGGCACCTCTGTGCTTTTTTCTTTTTTAAAAGGAATAGTTAGTTACATTAACTGGGTGTTTTATGGTTTCTGCATAAGATCAAGACATTACAGAAAAGAACTACGTACTGATATTAATGACATTTGTGGGTGGGGCTTAACGTCACTCTCCGGTGGTGACTAGTCAAAAAAACAAACAAACAAAAAAAAAAAACATACCACATTCCGCAGACATACAGTACAAGTATGTTTAGGCCAATAACAAGAAAATAGAAAAGGAAAAAAATTCTATATTTCATCTTTGGCTTTCACAAAACACAACTCTACAACACACATCAACCAATGCGTGATCTGGTTACAAAAAAAATTCCTAGATGACCTTTAAAGAACCACAAACATTGCAAAAAAAACAACAACAACAACAACCAAAATAAAGCTTCACTCTCTTGGTGAATATTAAAGGTTAAAAATGATTTAAGATTCTCGTGTAACAGAATAATAAAAGATTAATATATTTTTTTTCTTTCTTGGGTACTCCCATTAGGTGCTCATCAAAGCTGATAATCTGATCCACTCATTTGATTTTGGCACAGATTTCATGGCAGATGCACTTCCACTCTTATCTGGGCAAAATAGCAGCACTAAGGGTCTCCTTTAACCCTGGTGGCTGGTTGTGGGATATTGGGATAGAAAACCCGGGCCTTCTGCTGTCATGAAGGCTCGAGCTGAAGGCCGAGGTGTTTTGCAGTCATTCTTAATAGAAACTGATGGCTTTCGACTTCTGAATGCTTGGTCGGTTCCATTCTGTCACCCAACAGGCTTGTGATTCAGTCAATAAAACACATTGATCTCTCGAGAGAAAGAGACACACAACCCCCCTGCTGGGTGTACCAAATACATTTCACCCATATGGAGGATACAGAGCTACAGTATGAAGAATCCTCAGAAATGTGCAAGTCGGAATCCTCAGCGCTATATAAAGTATACTCATGCTTTGGCTTTGCACAGGAATTTGCAGTGTTCATAAAAGTTCATTTGCAGATGATTTGGTGGATTTAAAGATCATCAAGTCATTATATGTACCGACATACACCATTCAGCTACAACACCACCACCACCAGCAGGTGAATGAATAACTTTGATTATCAGTTCAATTAAATCAAACAGTTAACTGGTGACAGTGTTAATGAGCACTCAAGGCTTTTCTATGGCATAAATTATTGAAAAATGTCGATACAGTGGAACCTCGGGTTGCGAGTGTTTCGCAAGACGAGCAAAAAGTTTCAATACATTTTGATGAGCAAGTCTTGGTTTACGAGTACCGAGTATCATGTAGCATGCATGCGCTTCTTGTTTTGACGCCAAGCGTCACGTGATCACAACTGAGCCAAGGTTTTTTCTCGCGCTGCGGAATTGTGGGTAATCGTCTCCCCGCTGGGTCTTAGTGCTCGTCTCTTACTGGTATAATCAACATCAGTGCACGCATCCTCTTGTCGCCTTCACACACACACACACACACACACACACACACACGCGCGCGCTCTCTCTCTAACGGAAATACTGCTCTGCTGCGATTCTTTTCAAAGGTAAAGTGCAGGTTCATTTGTTTGATTTTTACTTTACAGCAGTGATTCCGTTAGTGCGCGCTCACTCGAGTGTCATTAGAGAGACACAGCGTCTGCGCGCACAAATAGAAACACTTATCTGTCTGGATTTATTTTTTACTTTTTTCAAAGGTAAAGTAATGCAGGTTAATTTGTTTTCTTTTTACTTTATATTTTGTATTAATTATTTTTATGTATTTTTTTTGGGGTGTGGAACGAATAATTTGAGTTTCCATTGTTTCTTATGGAAAAATTCGCTCTGCTTTACGAGTGGTTTGAAATACGAGCACGCTTCCGGAACGGAATATGCTCGCAATCCACGGTCCCACTCTACTTGCTATAAAAGAGAGGTGTCAGGACACCCAGTGCGTCACAGCCCACTGCGTTTGGGCGTTATCAGGGAACAAGTTCGAGATTGTTGATCTGACCGCAAAAAAATTTCTAGATCCCAATCCAATTGGTAATCCATGGGATGCTCCAGACAAGCAAGTCCGATCCACGGAGGCCATAATGTCCCGGTGCCAGACACCACAGCACACCCCCAGAGGTCGCCAGCCCTGCCCCGTTCGTCCAAGGGGAGCCTACATAATTTTTGGCTTAATGTTTTGTGCTTTAATATCATGAGTATATAAATATGTCTACATGTAAATATAGGGTCAATTTGAGCTTCTATAGCAGGACCATGAATTGACACCAACCTTTTTTGATGAGAGAATAAAAAATGCACTGATGCCCACTGTAACATCTACAACAGTAGCATAGCCAGATGGCCCAAGTACAGTATACAGCCAGCAGGTCCATACAGCATGGGGCTGAGGGCTGGATCCTAGTCCAAAGTTAACAGAATGGAGCTGGATCAGATTTAGCCTGGGCCATCTGCTGCGGCCGTCGGTGAAGAGCCACGGGGCGCTGGGACTGAGCATGGTGCTCATAGCTCCACCAAAGTTATTTTTAGCCTGAACCTCCCTAGGAGATGATTTTCGCTCTTCAAAGATGTTCAGGGACACGGCACTTACTACGCCGTTAGCGATCTAAGTCTTTTTCAGTTCAAAAGATCTACGATGAGGCCCAAAAGCTGCGATGGTAAAAGGAAAAAGAAGGGAAAAAAACAGGATGCCAGAAATAATAGAGCATCTCAAATCTCTGGTATACTCCCACAGGGATAAGCTCTCGTATCAACCCCGAGCCACATGGTAGGGTAAGAGCAGGGGCGTCCTGTTATTCCGAAATGACCTAAATTCAGAGTGGAGTGAAAGTAGGCCATTACTTTTGCAAACACGCGGTGGTCATGGACGTGTTCCCGTTAAAAGGGGTATTAATCAAGATTAGTCAAGAATAGAGCTCCAGGAGGTGGAGTGGGTGAATTACAAATACATTGCAAAATTAATTATTTACTCTTTGATTATTTTTCATTTTCGTCCCTGTACACAAAGCCCCACTCCAGACTCTACACTCTCCAGCGTTCTTCAATTAGACGCCTGATTGTGCTAGCATTCAACTCCCTGACAGCCTAATTATACCACTTGAAATGTTTAACATCCTTTTATACAGAACTATTCGGCTTATATTTGTGGGCGGGGGGGGGGG